>BQNB010104776.1:3924-23743 GCA_026074375.1 Tanacetum coccineum
GCAGTACTCATATCCAAGTTAGTACCCAAAGCCTTCTGAAGTGATCTCCAAAAATTTGATGCAAATCTAGGGTCACGATCATAAATAATTGAGATAGGGATTCCATGCCTCGTGACCACTTCCTTTAGGTATATTCTTGCTAGTTTCTCTAGGGGATCAGTTTCCCTCATCGGTACAAAGATTGCGGACTTAGTGAGTCAGTCGACAATCACCCAAATGGTGTCGTAGCCTTGTGACGACTTAGGAAGCTTCATGACAAAATCCGTAGTGATATTGTCCCACTTACATTGAGGTATATCAGGTTATACCAACAATCCTGATGGCCTTTGATGTTCAGCCTTGACCTTAGCACAGGTCAAACACTTGCTAACATAGGTGGCGATATCGGCTTTCATATTGGGCCACCGATATAGCTTCTTTATATCTTGGTACATTTTGTCAGAACCCGGATGTATAGAGTATTTTGATTTGTGGGACTCGTGCATGATCACCGTCCGTAAATCACCATAACAAGGTAGCCAACTCCTGCCATCTGTACGGGGTTCCAACTTTTCCATCCTAATCGCCTCTGGATATTTAGCGTTTTCAACCAACATTCCTCCAACATCTTCATTCTTGACGTCTTCACTCTTAATGTTCTCTGGTTTTCGCGCTTCAGTCTGAGCATTTAAGATCTGTTTAGGAAGATCCAAGCTAATAGTCATGACTAAGGCTCGAACTCTTAACGGTGGTTCTCGTTCTTTCCTGCTCAAAGCATCGACAATGACATTTGCTTTCCCCAGGTGATAACGAATATCGCAATCGTAATCACTTAGCAATTTTAACCATCGGCATTGCCTCATGTTCAACTCTTTTTGATCGAAGATGTGTTGTAAACTCTTGTGATCGGTGAACACCGTACACTTAGTTCCATATAATAAATGTCTCCAGATCTTGAGAGCGAACACCACCCCCAATGCAACCACGTTCTAAATCATGGGTTGTATGGTTCTTCTCAATCGGAATCTTCATTAGCGTGAAGCATAAGCAAATAACGTTTTTTTCTTTGCATCTATAAGGGCCAAACCCTTCTTTGAAGCATCGCAGTATGCGATGAAATCTTCGCTTCCCTCGGGTAAGGCCAGGATTGGTGCACTGCATAACTTCTGCTTCAATAGTTGAAAAGCTGCTTCTTGTTTATCGCCCCAAACAAACTTGACCTTCTTTTGAGTAAGCTTGGTCATTGGTTTGGCGATCTTTGAAAACCCTTCAATGACATCTTGCGATAAATACCCAGCAAGACTAAAAATTGACGGAATCTCCGTTGGTGCTTAGGAGATGTCCAATCTTTAATGGATTCTAATCTTGGCTGGATCCCACATGATTCCTTCATATCGATCCACGTGTCCGCGGAAACTGTACTTTAAGGACTCCAAAATCACATTTGGAAATACTTGGCATACAACTCCGCCTTCTTAAGCAATTCTAAGATTTGCTTAAGGTGTTCTTTATGTTCTTTCTTATTCTTCGAATATATCAGAATATCATCAATAAAGACAATTACGAATTTATCCAGATATGGTTTGCATACCCGATTTATAAGGTCCATGAATACGGCAGGTGCGTTTGTCAAACCAAACGACATAACTTGAAATTCATAATGGCCATAACGAGTTCTGAAGGCAGTCTTCGGAATGTCTTCTTTTCGAACCCTCAATTGGTGATAACCTGACCTTAGGTCGATTTTCGAGTAGACACTCGACCCTTGAAGCTGATCAAATAAATCATCAATTCTTGGGAGCGGATAACGGTTCTTCACTGTCAGTTTGTTTAATTCCCGATAGTCAATGCACATCCGGAATGATCCGTCTTTCTTCTTGACAAACAAGACCGGAGCTCCCCAAGGTGAGGAACTGGGTCTTATAAAGCCTTTATCGGACAGCTCTTTCAGTTGCTCAGATAACTCTTTCATCTCGGAAGGCGCCAATCGATAAGGTGCCCGTGCTACAGGTGCAGCACCAGGTACCAAATCAAGGTCCACTATTTCTACCGGTTCCTCAACAAAATGGAGTTTGTCGTCCAAATTAAGTCCATCCAACGGAACGGCTAATGGTACGTCCTCAAGTCGCTTCTTTTCCGACTTGTCTTCAACCTCTTTTGCAGTGACATGTGCCAAAAAGATAGGAAATCCTTTTTCCATGTACTTCTGCGTTGTAGTGCACGAAATGATGTTTAATCGTGTCACGTTTCCCTGGGTACTTCCATCACCGTGTATGATTAAGGTTTTATTTCTCCAAGGGATGCGAACAATCTTCATAGCACAGTCGATAACGGCACTGTATTTTGACAACCAGTCCATGCCAATTATGACGTCGAAACTACCCATCTCTACCGGCATTAGGTTGATGTTGAATGGTTGGTTCCGAAAGTTTAACGTACAACCCATTAATATAGTATTTACTCCAATTATCCTACCGTCAGCTAGCTCAACGTTATAACCATGATCTAGTGTATTGGGGACGATATCAAGCAAGGTACTAAATGTAGTAGATACGAAACTCCTATCGGCACCAGTATCAAATAAGATGTAGGCATAACGAAAAAAAAAAAAAAAAAAAAAAAAAAAAAACAATAAAAAAAAATAGAAATTAAAAAAAAAAAAAAAAAGGTGTTTGTAGGAACGTACCCGCAACGACGTTGTCTGGGTTTGCCCCCGCATTTCCAACCGCATACACCTTCGCTGGAGCCCTGTCATTCCCAGCTTGATTACCACGATCATTGTTGTTCAGTTTTGGGCAGTTTCTTTTAAAGTGGCCTTGAGCTCCGCACTCAAAGCAACCATTGCCCTGCTGATTATTGTTGTTGTTGTTACGGTTGTTGTTGTTGTTGTTGTTGTTGTTGTTGTTGTTGTTGTTGTTGTTGTTGTTGTTGTTGTTGTTGTTACGGTTGTTGTTGTTGTTGTTGTTAGCAGGCCGTATCCTACAGTCCTTGGCCAGATGGCCAAACCCCTATTGCAGTATTACACCTAGGTGGACAAGGACCTGCTTCATGATGGCAATTACACTTGGAGCGACATTGAGGGCGCTTAGACCCGCGTTGTTTTCCTGATCACTATTGCTGCAGTGTAGGCCTGAGCTGATGTTTTGCTTCTTATTTTGTTGTGGTGTCTAGATTGTTCTTGGAAAGTCTTCATTCTCGCTGTTCTTTTCTTTCTGGCCCTGACGTTCAGCATAGGCATGAGTCTTCTCCTCCATCAACTCAGTTGTAAACTCAATAACTTCTTGCATGGTCTTTGATTTTGATGCCTTTACACTGCCAAGTATTATATCGGGTAATCCACCGATATACTTTTCAATCTTGTCTATCTCCTCTGGAAACATCCTGGAACACATCAAAGCTAGTTGCTGAAATTGTCGACTATAGGCCACCACATCGGTGCCCTTGACTTTAAGAGATTCCACATCTATCAGTCTCAATCTTCTTGATCTCACCCCCTCGGGCTAGTATTTGATCAGTCAATTTCATTTTCTTAGAGTGGCCCATGTCATGGCATGAGCTGCTTCGGTAGTAGTGGTCTTAACCGGCATTTCCACCATGTAAGAGCATCATCTGGCAGATGCAAGTCGCGAAGAATTGACTTGGACTAGCTGCTGTGCAATTGCTAATGCAAACACAGATTCATTTTCTCAAACAGATCAGTGAGTCCGAACGACTCCCTCAGTGCCTTTAATCCAAGGTTAGCATTTTAAAGAATTCAGAGTAAGAGCATTCACGAGCAGTTTGGGCTGGCCTTGGTCCTGAACCATTGCTATTGTAGCCATTCCTAACGCCCTGGCTTGCTTCTGCTTCACCATTGCAGCAGCATACTCCTTGGGTCAATTAAGGCCTTGAAGTTGTGCTCAGTAACAGTTGTGGTTGTTTCATTTGGAAGGTGGTGTGGCTGGTTTTAACCTGTGGTTCTTTTTGGTGACATTTTCTTCATTTCGCAAGAAAACACAACACTGGTTAGATTTCAATATAATCTACGTGACGTAACATATGCCATCATAAATTAAAATACGATCACATCACATAGTGAAAGAAATATACAACCAACACAAGATCGACATAACATAATACATCCATTCCATATATAATCTGGAAATATACATGATCTGTTTGGTACATAATGATTCCCTATCGCTAGGTAAAAAAAATAAACCTAGAGCCCTACTAGCCGGGAGTTACCCGTAATACTTAGTAGGCTATACAGGATAGCTAATCGGAAACAAAAGATCTATACAAGATAGCTAACCAAAACAAAAGATCTATACCGCCTGCTAGCTGGGAGTAACCCATAAAACTTAACAGACTGCATAGTAGATACAATCATAACCGATGTCTAGGAACTGCTACCAGTATCCTCCAATGTATCAACGCGTGCTCCAGCCTCCAGGGCCTGGGTACGCATGATATGCTGAACAGCAAGATCATCTGCAGCCTGACGTATATGCTGAACGGCAAGATCATCTGCGGCCTGACGTTGCCACTCGTGGCGACGCACCTCAGTCTCTAACAATGTAACTCGCGCCTCTAGTGTCCTGCAGTGATCCTCAGACCTAGCCAAGGCCTGACGGGTCTCCATACTCTCTTGCTCATAAGCAAGTCTCTCTCTCCTCAATATCTCGATCTCAGCTCTCACAGCTGCACGATCCTTCTGGGCATCGTGATGTCGTGTGCAAAACTCTGAACTCTCTCTAGTGCAAACATCTACCTGGTAAGTGACCCTCCTGTTGACCATCTCTAAGGCGGTCATCATCCTCCTCTCAGTATCTCGAAACCTGGTCTCCATAGTGTCTACAAGACTGTAATCGACTCTATGGGCCATAGTGGGTCCTGGCTGTCTCGCAGCAGCAGCAGCAGAACTCTCTCCAACCTCACACCCAGGTCTGGGAGTAGTAAGTAGTAGTCTCTTCCGAGGCGGCGTGTCAGCCTCAGGAATATCAGCTCTGCGGCTAGTAGATGGTGCAATGTAGTGGATATAGGAAACAATGGAGGGGGTTTCCCTGATGTGAGTAGTGAATGAAGTGAGGAATGATCTAATATTCTCTCTATCTCAGCCGCGAGTGCTCTAGGACTTAGGGGTCGAATACGTGGAGATAAAAAGGATGGTGGTAGTAGAGGTGTAGGTGCCTCATCCTCAGCTGGCACTAAGTTCCATCGGATGCTCAGCTCCGGAATGAACACTGCTACAACTTGAACCTCCAGCTCCATGGGATCAGGTACATACTCTGGAGAACGTGGTGCCTGCTCCAACAACTGTCGGGCAGCCTCCTCGTAAGGATCCTCAGATGGAATACTCCAAGATCGTGCCTCAGAGTGAACAGAAGTATAGGTAACAGCGGAATCAGCTGACATGACTATTGTGACCAGCAAAATAACGTTATGAGTATATATTATATAAGGCTCTTATTGTAATATACGTAATATATTATAACCACGTATATCAATTATAATTCATCTAGTCCAACCAACTAATACAACAACTATTGACCCATAAAAAACCCTTTTTTATGATGCAATTTGAAAACTGTTATAGTCCAGCAAAAACATGTGACCTAGGTTCTCGTATAAAACCTAGGCTCTTAATACCGAATCTGAAACCCCACGAATGGTCCAGCTGAATAGGGTCACGGGGCCGTGTTACTTCATAATCAATTAACACAAGAAATATAAGAACGACCAAAAAGTCATTTAAACTGATACATTGGATTTAACAAATATTTGATACAAATATCCCGAATCGTTTAACATTGATCCTATTAATATTACAAAGATACTTGTTCACAACACATGAGTTTCCCAAAACAATACAACCAAATCTTTAGCATGACATTCAAAACAAAATCAACCAATGTATCCTTGGCACCTATGTTTACTTTATCTAGCAAAAAAACATTGCTTTAAAACTGTCAACAATAATGTTGGTGAATTCAAATATGTTGAGTAAATCAAATATGTTAGGTACCGCAAAGACTTTTCCCGTGATAAGCAACACATGCAAGACATCACAAAACCAGATTACATTTCCTAAGCTCATGACACTGAAGCTCGACTATCTTCTTGCAAAAATAAATATATATTGCAATTTCCAGCCCCGATTAGATGTTCACCCGAAAACTATCCCCAAAATTCTACATTCAAAACGATTGTTTCCCTGGTGATAGCAGACACTGCAAACAGGGGAGGTTGTTTCCCCAAATAGATCTAGTTCATACATTCGCGCTCACATAATGTAATTACCACTACATCTATTCAATTGACAGTTCATGATAATGGGCTCAACTTGGTACCTCTACTTAGGCAAAACATTAATCAATATAACATATCAACGTTGCGTCCAATTTATAAAACAACGCATGTTACCAACCCCATAGTTATAAATCATTGAAATCGTAAAAATGTGGGGCTATGAACTCACCTTGAGTTATAGATAATCAAATATCGTAGATAAAGCGTCACGCAAATCTCAGATGCATCCTATTAATTTTAAGTGGTATAAAGTACCATGAACTTCGATAAACTAACATCATATACAGTTCTATCTTAGTACATCATACTAAACGTTCGTGTGATATCATCAATTAAGAGGTCATGTTTTGAAAACGTTATGAGTGAGCTAAGGACACTTTAAAATCGTAAATCCAGCAACTCGTCGATACGCACCGCCGAAGAGCCGTTTCATTATGAAACACGCCTAGTAATATAGTACTTGATAACAACATATTTCAATATAGCTCAATCACCAACTAATGGTTTTGGTAAAATTACGTTTAATTAGTTAAAACGTTTATAATTATTGTTGTAGTAAAACTGGCGTAACTTTCGCATTTTAAGTCCGATTCTTGCGTTTCTTATGCCCATCTTTTCGTATTAAGACGGGTTATCGATATTTGACATTTTTATAATTTTGGTCCTCTGATGAACAGTAACTTTTACTGTTCATACCAGACATGAGTTTCACTTATATAGTTTTTATCGTCGTAAAACCCGTAAAATATTCGATTTTATTTCGTTATAGTTCCGTTTTTTATGATTCTTTCGAGGAACGTTACTCGTTAATGAAAATTCTATCAATTTATTAGGTTTTACAAAATATAACTTTCTGTCATAAATAGTGTTTTACTGTTCATAAAGTTTTATAAAATTAATTTATAAACTTTTAAACTATCGAATAACTCGCGAAATTCATAATCATCTTCATTATTACTTGAAAATCATGATTCATATATCATTTTAGAATCCTAAAAATATGTTTTAATTGTTAAAAAATACTTAACTAGCTGTTTTTTTATATAGTTTATGTATTGAAAGTTATTTTATAACCCTTTTTAATTAACGACAACTCACGTTTTATCGTAACTTTTCGTTATTTTATCCTTCGACAATTTTTCTTCTTACCTTTTCGAATCGTTTGGGAGGCGTAAATTAATTTTTTATAGAAAAGGAAATGCCTACTGACGATGTCAAAATTAAAACACCTTTTATAATCCAGTGTATTCATTTATAAATAAAAAACTTGTTTTATTATACTTTTAAACTTAGTAGTTTATTATAAAATTCCCTATAACTATTTTGACATATATGATACTTATACTAATGCCCATTAGTCCATATATTTTCCATTTGTCCAAGATTTACAAGTCATTTATATTACTTTTACTTGTAACATGTTAAATAACTTTATAATCCCTAATTTATACATAAACATGTTTATACTTAGATACATGTTAACAAAGCTCTAAACACCCTATTCCATGATTATAAATAGCAACTATGAACATAAGAAAAAGTGTAATGAAATCAAAAAAAAAAGTAAAAACTTCTTTGTACGATAATTAAAAAGGTCCGTAATGGTGATTATGCTATAATGAACAAGTTAAACACATAAAATCATGAAATGAAAAGTATAAAGGTATTTAGAAGACCTTAGGAAGGATGAATGTGATGAGAAATAAGTGCTAAACCCGAGTTTAGACCAAAGATCAAAGCTTGCACAATAAAAACCCTAGCTTTCCAAGATAAAACCCTAGCTTCACTTTTCTTGATTAATACTTGAAAAAGGTAATCCAATGCTTGGAAACACCTTAGAATATCTTAGAATGGATGTGTATAGGTGTGTATAGGTTGTATAAAAATTGATATGGATTGTTTATAAGGGGGGGTTGAGCCGTGGGCTAAAAGAGAGCCAAAAGGAGTGATTTTTGAGTTTTTGCTTAAGTGTTTAGCATATGCATGTGTTTATATCTCTACATACTAGTTTATATATGGAATCCTAGTCAATAAAGGTGCAATGGGGGTCAAAGAGGCATAAGGAGGGTTTTAAGGGGTCTTGGTCATGGTCTTTGGTCAAAGAAACAAGATATGGGCTAGGTTTAATGAAGTAGGATGTACAAATACCAAGTTGTATGTAAAATCGTGTGCTTCTATATCTCCAAGTTGTTGTTATGCCATGGAAATGGAGGGGGCTTCTAGAGGAGTTTGAATCATTATAAAATATCTAGTATCATTTTATACATGTTACTTGTTGTAGCTTTTAAATAAAAGATGTTTACTTGAAAGCATTTGTGAAATGTTTTATTTTCCAATGTACAAAGTGTAAGATAATATTATATTAGGTAAATTTAATAAAACTTTGAGTGTTGCGTAAAATCGTGGTTATTTGTTGAAGCGTAGAAATATTTTTGTAGTTTCGGGTATGCTTAAACGTACTTTATCGCGAAACGAATATAATTTATGTAACCGATAAAAATAAATGAACAATGATCATAATTATTCTCAAAATAATTATTTAATACTTGATCGATGTAAACATTTAATCGTTTGATGCCTGTCTACATTGAACGCTAATTTTTTTAGCTTACGCGATTTAAACACAATTCATGAAATCACAAGCAAACGCGTACAATACAAAAGGTACATTGTAGATTTATCGACATCGTCAATGACTTGAAAACACAGGGTGTTATAGAGATTGTTTCAAAGAAAGTTGTCACTCCTGCTCCAGTTAAGGCGGTTGAGGAATCTTGTGTTACTTGTGGTGGTGCCCATTCTTGGTATAATTGTCCGGCTACCGATAACAATCAGGCTAGTGTTTGTGCGACTACGGGTACTTACAATCAAGTTAACCCTCCAAACCGTGTTAGTAATCAAATGGCACCACCAGGTTTTGCTCTGGTGTAAAACAATAGTCAAAATAGGTTTAATGAGAATCAAGTTCAAGGGAATAATTTTAATCGGGGAAATAATTTTCATGGAAATCAATGTTTTCAAGCTCAAAATAATCATGCTCCAAATTTTCAAAATAAAGGATTTCAAAACCAATCTTTTCAAGTGCCTAATAATCAAGATCAACAAGAGATTTCAAATGATTTTTCGAATTACAAGAGGAATAATGATCAGATGTTAAGGAACATGCAAAATCAAATCAACTCATTGAAAGGAGACCTTAAGAATGAAATTCAAAACACGATAAAATCTCAACAAGCCGTCATGATGAATCAACAAACCACTTTTCAAAATAATTTGCAAAACATGATTTGTGGATTGTTTCAAAACCAAGCCTCAACTTCGGGTACTCTTCCGAGTAACACAATCCCAAACCCGAAGGGTGAGATGAAAGCGATCACTACTCGAAGTGGTGTTGCTTACGAGGGACCTTCGATTCCTACTAATCCTTCTCCTAAAGAGGTAGTGGAACGAGAAACCGAGGAGACAACGGATAAAGAGCAAACAAATTTCCAAGGAAGTACCGCTCAAATCCAACCTCCGGTTATCCCCATTTCTATTCCAGAACTCGATGTTCCGACGACTTTGCCTAAAACCACTCCTATTCTGGAATCCGATATTCCAAAGAATTTACCTAAACCAAAAATTCCATATCCTTCACGACGTGATGATCAAAAGTCTCGTGATAAGGCTTCGAATCAAATGGAGAAGATCTTCCAAATCGTTCAAGATTTGCGCTTCGACATTAGTTTCGCGTATGCTTTACTTTTGATGCCAAGATTTGCTCCTACGATTAAGAGTTTGCTCATGAATAAAGAAAAGTTGCTTGAGTTAGCTAAGATACCTTTGAACAAGAATTGCTCGGCGATGCTCCTCAAAAAGCTACCTAAAAGCTTGAGATCCGCAAATTTTTATTGCATGTAATTTCCCAGGAATGCATGTATCCACGCCTTGGCCGAATCTTGGCGTGAGCAAAATTCTTAAGCCTCTTTCTATTTGGAAATAGCATTCTTTTGCCATTAACTTAACAACCAACACGGATGACTTAATAGTTAGCAGACCGATCAATACTTTATCCTAAAGGACTCGCCGAAGAACGTTTTTTGTCAAATTTGGGAAATTTCATTTTCCTACCGACTTTGTTGTTGTCGATTTTGAAGCCGCTCCTCGAGACGCCACTCTATACTTGGGAGATCCTTTTTTGAGGACCGGTCGTAAGCTTTAATTGATGTTTATTAGAGGAAATAACCCTTCGTGTTTGATAACTGAAAGCCGTCACATTTTAACACTAGATCAATAACCACGAGATATTCCTCTACAAATGACAATTCGGTAAAACCGAATTGACAACATTGATGCAGGATTGTGAGAGAATATAGCTCCTAGAATTGCTAGGATTTCCTAATTCTTCTGGTGGCAATCCCATCCCAACGTTCGAGCCGTTTACTTCTGAATTTATTTTAGAAGAAATCGAAGTTTATTTTAAGGATGATTCGATTTCACCAGAAATTGATCATGCCGATTGCAATCCGGAGGAAGATATTTGTTTGATCGAAAAATTGTTAAATAATGACCCGTTTCAACTTCCTCCGATGGACCTTAAACAAAGTGAAGTGACCGAGGCAAAATCTTCAATTGAAGAGCCTCCGGAATTAGAGTTAAAAGATTTACCGTCCCACTTAGAATATGCTTTCTTAGAAGAAAATGACAAGTTACCAGTAATTATTGCAAAAGGTTTAAAAAATGATGAAAAAGATGCTCTCTTAAAGGTGCTCAAATCTCATAAAAGGGCCATTGCTTGGAAAATCACCGACATCAAGGGTATCGACCCTCGTTTTTGTACACACAAAATCTTGATGGAGGATGATTACAAACCTACAGTTCAAAGTCAAAGACGGGTTAACCCAAAAATTCACGAGGTAATAAAAAAGGAGGTCCTAAAACTTCTTGATGCCGGAATGATTTACCCGATCTCTGACAGCCCATGGGTTAGTCCAGTGCATTGTGTTCCCAAGAAAGGTGGAATAACCGTTGTTGCTAATGAAGAGAATGAATTAATTCTGACATGGGTAACCGTTTATTCGGGTGGAGAGTTTGTATCGACTATAGGAAGTTAAATGAAGCGACTCGAAAAGATCATTTTCCATTGCCGTTTATGGATCAGATGATAGAAAGATTAGCTGGGAATGAGTTTTATTGTTTTCTAGATGGATTTTCAGGATATTTCCAAATACCAATAGATCCCCAGGACCAGGAGAAAACTACTTTCACATGCCCGTATGGAACTTTCGCGTACCGTCGCATGCCATTTGGCTTGTGTAATGCTCCCGGTACTTTTCAACGGTGTAGTGATGGCCATAATTCCATGATAGATGCGAAAAGACTATGAAGTGTTTAAGTGATGTTTTCTCCAGTTTTTAGGGAAAGTTTTTTGAATCGTCGCTCTCCAATTTAGAAAAGATGCTAAAACGATGTGAAGACACGAATTTAGTTCTTAATTGGTAGAATACCACTTTAGTTTAGAGAAGGAATTGTGTTAGGGCATAAAATTTCAAAGTCGGGAATTGAGGTTGATCGTGCTAAAGTCGATGTTATCGCTAAGCTACCTCACCCGACTACCGTTAAAGGTGTTAGGAGTTTCTTAGGTCATGCAGGATTTTACCGACGATTTATCCAAGACTTTTCTAAGATTGCTAGACCAATGACTCACCTTCTTGAGAAGGAAACACCATTTGTGTTTTCTAAGGATTGTATTGATGCTTTTCAGACTCTTAAAAAGAAGCTTACCGAAGCTCCAATCTTAGTTGTCCCGGATTGGAACCTACCTTTCAAACTCATGTGTGATGCAAGTGATTTCGCGATTGGTGCGGTTTTAGGACAACGAAAGATGAAGCACTTTCAGCCTATACATTATGCTAGCAAGACAATGACAGAAGCTTAAATTCATTACACTACCACGGAAAAGGAAATGCTTGCCGTTGTGTATGCTTTTGAAAAGTTTTGGCATACTTGTTCTAATCCAAAAAGCATAGTGACTACGATCACTTGGCTTTAAAGTACCTTATGAACAAACAAGACGCTAAGCGAGGTTGCTCCGGTAGGTTCTTCTCCTACAGAATTTGATATCACCATCCGTGATAAAAAAGGAAATTGAGAACCTTGCAGCAATATCGACAAGAGGATATTCAAGAATTGATGAGTAAACTCCTTGAAGATGTGCGAAATATTAGAGAAGAGCTATCTGAATATATTAATTGTCCAAGTTGGAATCGTCCTACTTTCTACGACAATGACGATGATGAGTATACTATTATATATAGCAAGCCTAAAGCAATCACACCCGACTTACCGATCGAGGAGCCCGATAACTCTCTAAGTATGGGGGACGAGCATCTTGACACTATTCCTAGTGTTGAGAACCTTGTCCCAATCCCAAGTGAGTTCAAGGGTATTTCCGAAGATACGTGTGATGTGCCCGTTTGTGAAGATCCTTCCATTTTTGATGCTTTGAGCGATCATTCTGAGATTTTATCCGATTCTAACAATGATGGTACTTCAAGTGATGACGATTCTTATGAGAACATCGAGTACGTTGAAGCATCACCTCTTAATTTGGAGATCGTTAGCTTAGAGGAGGTGAATGATGTTGATCAAGAGAAGGAAGAGTTTGATTTAGAAGATATTCTTCAAATCCAAGACGTTATTCTTCGTGAGAAATTGTTGAACATTAGTCGTCTTATTACTAATATCGAATCTTTGAAAGATAACCCCACTCTTGATCGTGTGCTCAAGTCTCCTTCTTCATTTCCTATTTCCATTGTGGATAGTGATTCGTTCATTGAGAAGTCTGATACTTCTTTCTCTTATTCAGATAACTCTTTACCTGAATTCGAGACTTTTAGCGATCATACGGAAGAGACGAGAAGTGGCAGTACCACTACTCATGCTAATTACTCTCTTCCCGAGTATGATTCATTTCATTTTGAGGTTGAGCCCGATCAGGGAGGGTTTATTAGCATTGTTATTTCTGATAATTCAAATAACCCTCTTTTGGAACTACCCGAGTTTGAATCATTTCATTTTGATCCGTCATTTCCTCGTCCTCTTCCGGAACCACCAAATGTTGAGATTAGCTTAATTGTTGAGACCGATGCACCCGTGATAAACAATTTTGATGAGCTTAATGAAGATGAATGGATGAATGTTTTACCCCATGGGGGGATGAGATTGATGTGAAGATACGGATTCCTTCACATTTGTCATTCGGGACTCCTTTTCTCACGTGTTCACTTAACCTGTGGATTCTTTTTCTTTACTCCTTCAGGAGTGAGACACAATTTTTGACCTCGGCATCTCCACTTTTAGAGCCCGTGGCATCTCTGGGATGGAACTTTCCATGTTGCTTAATTGCTTGTAAAAACATTAATGAAAAGACCCCGAGTGAGATTTTCTTTTCTATACACTTTCTCCTAAAGGACGAATGGAATTCGCGAGATCGAGTTCAGCTATGTGGAACTCGCGTTACCAAAAACAAAGCGCTTCGTGGGAGGCACCCCATGCTTATCCATTTTCTATTTCATTTCTTATTTTCTATTTGTGATGTGAGGAGGCTTGTACTCTTCTGATTCTTGTTGTGTTTGTACTTGTGATTGTTTGTAGGATTAACCCAACTTTTCTGAAGACTCTCGTGTTCGGTGTTTTGTCCCGGTCCACTCGAGCCTCCTAGCTTTTGCTTGCCATTAGTTTGGTGAAATCCAATATCCTAAAGATTATTATCGACTAACATTTATCTTGTAGCATACTTAATAACGGCTTCTTAGGTTTTGTAATACTTTCTTCATGCTTGAGTTATTCATTCGACCTTTTTGAGTTTTAGTATGGGGTTTTTAAGTCTTAGGCTAGGAAACATTGAGGACAATGTTTGATTTTAGTATGGGGTAGTATATATTTGATATGATCTTTACCTACTTTTACCTGTTGTTCTCACGTACCCCGTTTTCCCACCAAAATTTCAAAAATATGAAAAATTTTAAAAATTTTCAAAAATAAAATAAGTGTTTTTGTCACAATTTTGACTTTCTTGCTGGGTAGAATAAGAGTAAATTTTGACCCGATCGAGCGTGTTGAGCTCTAGCTTGTTCCTTAACTTTTAGGCTAAGCGTTCGCGATTTTCGCGAAGAACGAAAAATGATAGAGTTAAGTATGAGTAGGATGCCTTTTTCTCCCATAAGCTCTTAACCGGATTAATATACGTGCTGTTTTTGGAGATTAAACTTAAATCAACAATTTTTTATGTAATATATAGCAAAAATTTTAGTCTTAGTTCAAATTTATACTTGAATTTTTCAAAAAGAAGTCTTCTATATAAAATAATAATAATAATAATAATAATATATGATGATAAAATGATAAATATAATAATAATAAAAAGCTGTGGGTTGATAAAAGTTTACTACCTCTTGCCGGATCACAATCGATGTGGTAGTCTTCTAAAGAAAGCCCATAGTAAGAATAAAAATCCGAGACTGATAAAAGTTTGCTGCATCTTGCCGGCTCACAACCGATGTTGCAGCCTTCTAAAAGGTCGAGGGTTACAATTGCATAAATGTTTAATATTAAGTTTAAATTAATAAATAGATTTCTATTTGTTAAATTCAAATATGCTTTTGAACTTTGACTATTCTATTTTATAAGCTATGAATATTCGGGAAACCTGAGAGTTTTTTAAACCTAAGGTCCGTGAGTCCCGATACTAGTCTCTGTGGGGTGTCAAAAGCCTGGTCACTTAGCCGCAAGGTTGGGATGTGCCGAGATGAAAGTCGCTACATGGGATGATCTCGCCTTCAAACTCATTATTCTTGGGTGGAACGTAAAGCATAGTATTTTGTAAAACGTTAATCCATGGTTGAAATTCAAAATAGCACATTCACCTAAGATATAATAATTGTCGGGAGTGAAAAGTTCACAAGTTGCAAATATGAGTAGTGTTAGCATCTTAACTAATATTTAGCTATGATTTTGTTTTAAGCTTGGTTTGGATAAGTGAAAAGTCAGGGACGATGAATTTATCCTTTTTGGGGCATTCTCGGATCGAAATGCATCTTGTTCTATGATCCCTAACAGTTATGGAAATAACGAAAGTCGAAATATTCAGTTTATAAAGAAAAAAAATATTAAAAATTGGAAAATGGGGTGTTTTATAACTTGTGATTTCTTAACTCTCTCCACAAAAGTCTTTGCTACTTTTCAAAGATTTAGTTTGGGGAAGTTTTAAGGTATTCGGTTTCAAAGCATATAATATTGCGTGAGGACACACAATCGCTTAGTTTGAGGAATTTTGATATGTGTGAAAACACATATCTGTCTTATATCAAAAATGACCCATAAAAGACAAAATTGTACTTAAAATGCTTGTATATTGCTTGTTTTGTCTTTGTGATTGTGTAGGTATGGATATTGCAAATATCACAAGAAAATGGTCAAAACCGGACAAACACGGACACGGGAACGGATAGAGTGTACAAGAGCCGGGAGAATGCTTTCAAGGTCAACCAAAGTCAACCATTGGTCAACATTGGTCAACTACAAGAAGACAAAAACCCTTAAATTACCCAAATTTTCCCTTAATGTTAAACCAAATAGCAAAAATGGTCCCTAAGCCCTAACAGTGTTAACTCTTTAATATATAAAGAGTTAACACTCGTTATCCCCTTTACCCGAGCCAAAAACACACCCATGGACCAATCCTTTATATATAAGCCCAAAGTCAACGAATAAAAGCCCAGGTAAAAAAGAAATCAAACGCACCCTTATAAAAAGAAATACGCGCGAAATGTTGTTACTGTTTATCTTCTTCTACAGTTTTACCTCACGTCAAAATCAAAGGGCAAATGAAAATTGAGGACGTGGCCAAGTAATTCAAGTGCTAAGGTCCAACCTGGCAAAAGAAGACGTCATGAAATGCTCTCATTGGTGGAATCCCACAAGGAATGACACGCGGGACATGAAAGAAAGCACACCAATGATTGGTAATTTGCACTAAAGTTAGTGCAAAAGAAGTACAATGAGCCTGACACACGGAATGCCACGTTGGCAATCCGTGTGCTCACTCATTTAATCCAACGGACATCAATAAGGATCCAATGATGAGGAAAGAATCAAGGGCCAAGATCAAATGAATGAGGAGCGGGCAAGAGTCCTAGAAGCTTCATTTCAGCTCTATAAGAGCAGACCTCACTCACACACACATCATCTTCTTTTCCCCTTTTTTTTAGTTTTTAGTAGCTTAAATAATTTTTCATTTAAATGTAATTTGCTATTAAGCTTTTGTAATTTCAATTTCAATCTGGTAATATACAATTTCAAAGTTTATGTAACTCATTTTTTTAGTTAATGAAATCAAAGTTTAACTTTTACATAATCTGTTTTATATTAATTTTATAAAAATTTGAGCTTTAAAAATTGCCAACTTGCTTTATGGCAAACTCTGTTTTCAAAAAGCTCTTATAAGTTCTCCATTAGCTCTTTAGGATCTCCCCATAAGCACAATTGAGCTTCATAATAACGCATCTTAGACTAGTTAAAACTTTTAAAATCAATAAATCCCTTTGTGTCTAAATTGATTATTGAGCTTATGGATGATAAGCTTACATAGGAAATGATCATATTGGACTATAACTATCTTTATTCCTTTGATAAGTTAGAGCTTATAGACAGCTCAGTGAGCATTTAAAGCCTATGTATTTAGCTAAGGCATTTGTAAGATGTCCTATTTACTATTCTGTCAGGCAAAATTTTCTAGCTTAATTAGTAGCTGATTCTGCTTATGATCTTGCTTATTAGTGCTTAATACTATTACATTATGCTTATAAGTAATTTTGATTATCCTGTCTATATAGTTATATAGTTTAGATCTTAGTTTATCTTAACTTTGTCTTTTTAAATTTGTCAAAAAAAACCGAAAATAAATTAGAATAGCTTGTAGCTTATAGATTTTGGTCTTAATTGCTTATTGTTAAAGCGTGCAAAAAAAATAATTAGCATAGTTAGTAGCTTATAGATTCTGGCTTATTTTCTTGTTGATTAATGCTAAATAAGATTGTTAAAAGTTGTTAGTCATCTGGTATTTGAGTTTTGAATGCTAAATCTCTTCTTCATAAGCTAGAATGAGTTTGAAGGTTTTTAAAGGAGTGTTTGGCATAGCAGTTTTAACCATAAGGTAAAACAGCTAGTGGCCATTTGGTCTTGTGATTTTGATTTAATTCTCATTTAAGTTTGTTTAAGCTAAATTTCATAAGTTAGAATAGGTTAATAAAGGATTTCATAAGGTTAGGTTAGTGCAAGTTATAATCTGTTAAGGATATTTGCAATAATTAGCTTAATTCAGTCCTAGATTGGGTAATTGCTTCCATTACCTTTAGTTGTATGTTTCTAGTATGTTAGAATCATTTTCTCAAGTCTGCATTAGATAGTTTTCAAGTTTGGTTCAAATTGGTGCAAACTGCACCAGGGTAAACATAAGTGAGAAGTAGCTTTTTAAAGTCAAATTTTCAGATAGTATAAGTAACATTTAGGTTTTTATTTTTGGTTTACTAATAGATCTAGGGTAGTAGTTCATCTGTTTCAAGTTAATTTTCATTAAAAAGTTCTTTAGATTATCTGATTTTGCTCTCAAAAATAGCATTTCTTCTTTTAATATTCAAAAAAGGAAAAGTAAGAACACACTGACTAAGGAGTTTGTTTTCTAAAAGCATTTTTCTAAAAGCTCTCATTGTTCAAAATTTTTGTAAAAAGCTTTTCCTTGTAGCATTTAAGCCAGGCTTTCATAAAAAGTAAGTTTCAGTTCTTGAGGAGTTTATTTGATTGCTTAAAAATAAGTTCAAAATAGGGTGTAAGGGCTGTTTGGTTTAAAGCTTTCATAAGAGCTTTTTGAGATTTTCCAGCTTATAGCTTGTCTTATTTTGCTTAATTTCAGTTCATTTAGCTCAATAGGATAGGTTTAATATAAGAGATAGCTTATTGTTTCATTAATATAGCTTAGTGTTAGCTTTAGAGTTCTTAAAGATAGAAAAAGCCAAAAAGAAAGTAGCTAGTAAACCTGTTGCTTTTAATTCCTTTTCTCTGCTTATTTTTCAGTTTTCAAAACAGTTGTTTTCACAAAAGTTGTTTATTTCTAGCTTATCTTCAACTTTGCTTTTATAAGTTTTCAAAAAAAAAATCAAAAAGGTTGAGGCAGGATTCGAACCTGTGTCCTCAACATTCACACACACTCGTCCCACCCTCAACACACACTAACCACTTTGCTACATTAGCTCATCCATTATACCTTTGCATTATCTTTCTTTTATATACATTTTAAGCATTTTAGTTCAATAAGCTGTTTAAGCTTATTACACAGCTTATTCAATAAGCTGTGTAACCAAGCTTATTTTTCTTAGATTCCTATTAGTTCAAGCTACTTTCTATAATTTTTTTCAGAATTTTTATAATTAGTTTAGTATTTTTAAACATTTATTTTTATTAAAAACTTTAAAAAATCATAAAAAATAGAAAAATAATCAAAAAAATATAATTCTTTTTTAGAAAATTTTCTTTATTCATATAGTTCCTAGGAAAAATAGTTTTGTTTCCGTAGGGTTAAAATTGCAAAATTTCAATTTTTAAAGAACGAGATTCGTTTCCGTTCACGTTTTTCGTGTTTTTAAGCTCATTTCAACTCCGTTTTTGTTCTAGTTTTCTTTAAACTTACTTTTTAGTCAATTAGAGTCTATTAAAAGTGAAAAATTCATTTTAGGTTTAATTTTGGAAATTTAGGGTTTTTAATCACCATTTAGGGTTCCCGTTTTGCGTTTTTAGTTAAAGTTTAATTTCCCGTTATTAAAGTTAGGTTTAATTTAAACGTAGTTATACATTATCCATGCCAACAGTCTGATCAAATTTAACCAAATATAATAACGAACCCTACTGTTAATTTGCGTAAATTATCACCAACAGGACTTAGGCAGTTAAATATGTTAGTGGATGATCGCCGTTATTAAAGTTAGGGTTAATTATCCTATTCTAATTCTCCTTGCTTACTTTTAGGATTTTAGAAAACAAATTATCTTTGAACCAATTCAAACACATTCTACTCAAAATAACAAACGTAACAACAAACGTGGTCTCAATTTCATAAATCTTCGAGGAATACGACCCGGTAATCACTTACCGGTAAATATACGTATTATTATATATAATTGTGAGATTTTTTCTTTCTTCCTTTGTCCTCAAGGGTAGTTTAGTAATTTTCTATTATTTTATATTTTATTAATACGTGTACAAATTACTGCAATCAATGTTCGACGAATACTTTAATCCTCCAACAATTGTTGTCTCTCCGGTTCAAGAAGCTGTTGTTCCAGGAGCTGAAGTTTTAGCTGATTCTCCCATGTCAACTTCCATTGATCAGGATGCTCCATCAACAAGTATTCCTTCATCACAAGAACATGAACAGTCTCTAATCATTTCTCAAGGTTTTGAAGAATCACCAAAAACACCAGCATTTCATGATGATCCACTTAACGAATCTCCTCAT
>BQNB010104777.1:0-23743 GCA_026074375.1 Tanacetum coccineum
AAAACTAAGCAAACAGCACAAAATCCATATAAGCTTAAATTCTCAATAAGTTGTTTCTATGAGCTTTTGCAAACTAGCTTAAATACTTATTGACTATATAACTGAATCATAAAATCAACTCCTTAAGACTAGAAATCAAAAATTTAAACACTAATCCTAATCCTACTGTTTTTGGCTTTTTAGGTTTTTTTGAGCTACTTTTTAAAGCAAGATTAAGCTAGAAAATAAAGCATGAAATGGTAAATAAGCTATAACTTAACTAAATCTATATGAAAACTAAATTATATCTAAATTTAAGCTTCTAAATCCAACATTTAAAAGCTAAAAATTAAGCTAAAAAGTGACAGCAAGAACAGCTTAGTTCCTGCTGATGCACTTGGCAGATGAATAAAACCAATAGTGCAGGTTACTTTGAGGGTAAGCCTGCACTTAGACACTCTAAGTGAGTGTCTACAAACACAATTCAAGCACACACAAAGCCTTAAAGATCCTAGATCAATTTTAAGCAATCAAATCTTAAATCACTAAGTAATAATTTGATGAATAATGTAAACTAACTTATGAAATCTATTTTCCTATTGATCTTAAGTGAAATTTAAGCTGACTAAATCATTTTGCACAATTACTTTTGACTTAATGAAGTCAAACTAAGTTAAACCAAACAGTCCTTTAACTTATTGGCAGATTTAATAAAAACTTTGGGAATGAATTCTAAGTTATTAACCTATGATACCACATGATTAACAGCTTTTAACTATCTTAACTAACATGATCTAACAACTGATTAACTAGAAATCAAAGATCTATACTATGCTATCTAATATTTTTGGTTTTTTAAAGGTTTTATGAAAAATTACTTATAAACCTATGATCTAAACTATTAAGCTAAAAAAATGAACAAACATACTTAATAAGCTAGATTAAGGATTTTTAAGCACTAATAAGCAAACTGAATAAGCAATTAATCAATAAGCAAGCATATAAGTAGATATTAAGCTATAATTGAAAATGAACAAGGAATTTAAAAATGAAACTTACTTTCTCCTCTAGCTAAACAAGAGGACTTAATAAAAAGCAGCTACAAGCTCTCCTAGCTTATAAATAAGCTAGGAGTTAAGTCCTTCTTTGACCCTTCCATAATTAGTCAAACTTCCCAAAAAGATTCAACTATCCACAAGTATATGTTAAATGATTTAAGGTTTAGATATGATTAATACTGAATTAAATAAGCTCCATTTCAGCTTATAGACTGAAAGAGCTTAATATGAGCTTATTAGCTTATTGAGACAATTTGGCTATTTTAGAGAGCTTATGAATAAAAGAGAAAAGAGAGCTTATAACTAACTTAAACTAAATTTCATTAATAAAAAATGAATTACATTCCTTAAAAGAAATTACAACTGATTTTAAAAATTATATTAAGCTTAAAAAACTATACTAGGCTAAAAACTAGAAAAAGAAAAGATCCCTATGTGTGTGAGTGAGCGTTTATTTAAGCACCATAGTAAGCTATCTAGCCTCCTGAATCCATCTCCTAGTCTTCAATCCGTACCCTTGATTCTTCTAATCATTGTCAAATGATTTTGAGCCGTTTGATCATTTTGTGGACACTTGAGGATTGCCAAGCTGTCATTCTTTAACTGTGACAGCTTGTGCTTTCTTTGAGTGTTGTTTTAGTGTAAAAACCCAAATTTCTTTGTGCTTTCTCCATGTCCCCGTGGCTTCCAAAGCTTGAGAGATTCAATGAATTGCCTTGGATTTCTGATTGACCTTGCCACCAATGTATATACGACCCACTTTGAATAGTCCATTTTATCCCTCAATTTCGTTTGCCCCCTTGTTTTGACTACCTTATAGTGAAACAGAGAAGGAGATGAATATGTTAAAAAACCTTCTTGGCGCCTTTTTTTCTTCTTTTAACTGAATATACGTTTTACAGACTTTGGCATATTGAATCAGACTGTCCTCATATTTTTGTTTTCTCCTTTCTAGTTATAAATAAGTTAGGAATTATTGTGCAAAACTGCCTGTGGTTATAGTAAACAAGGAATGGGTTTATTGATTATGGGCTTTAGGGCTTAATGGGATCCGATAGGGTTTCCTAGGTTTTTCAGCCCATTAAGGATTCTAGGCCCTATAAGGGCCGAGGAGTCATTTTTGGAACATTTGTGAAACTTTGCGGTCTGAAATGGAATTATTGTGGTTTTGTCTTCTAGCGTGGAATGACTGTTCTTGACCATGTTTGACTGGATTTGACTGAGGGCTTGACTTTTCTGGCTTCGGCTTTGATTCTTTGGCTTCTTTTTGTACTCTTCTGATTCTCGTGTCCGTGCTTGCTTGTTTTTTATGGTTTTCTTGTGATTTTTGATATATCCGTACCTGCACACACAAAACACAAATACAAGCATATTGTTGCCATTTTTGGTCTGTTTTGGGTTTATTTGGGCTATTTTAAGCATGAATGGATATGTGTATTTTACAATTATCAATAGCTTTCTCCCGGCTTTTTGCGTGCTCTTCCGTTCCTGTGTTCGTGTTTGTTCGGGTTTTGACTGTTTTCTTGCGATTTTTGCTTAATCCGTACCTACACAATAAGAAAGACAAAATAAGCGATATACAAGTTTTTTATGCACAGTTTTGGTCTTTTAAGGGTCTATTTTGATATAAAATGAATATGTGTTTTCACGCATATCAAAATTCCCCAAACTAAACGATTGCGTGTCCTCACGCAATATTACATGCCTTATAACCAAATACCTCAAAACTTCCTCAAACTAAACCTTTGAAAAGTAGCAAAGATTTTTGTGGAGAAAGCTAAGAAATCACAAGTTATAAAACACCTTTATTTCCCATTTTCTAAAACCTCTTTTTCAAATTTTTTTTTTATTTTTTTATTTTTTTATAATATAGATGAGATAATTTTGACTTTCGTTATTTCCATAACTGTTAGGGATCATAGAACAAGATGCATATCGATTATGAGAATGCCCCAAATAGGATAAATTCATCGTTCCCAAATTTTTACTTATCCAAACCAAGCTTTAAACAAAATCACAGTTAGATATCAGCAAGGATGCTAACACTACTCATATTTACAACTTGTGATTTTTTTTGACTCCTGATATTTATTATATCTTAAGTGAGTGTGCTATCTTGAATTTCAACCATGGATAAACTTTTTGCAACATACTATGCCTTACGTTCCACCTTAGAATAATGATTTTAAAGGCGAGATCATCCCATGTAGCGACTTTCGTCTCGGCACATCCCAACCTTGCGGCTAAGTGACCAGGCTTTTGACACCCCACAGAGACTAGTATCGGGACTCACGGACCTTAGGTTTCAAAAACTCTTAGGTTTCGCATATCATAAAGCTTTATAAAATAGAAAAGTCAAAGTGCAAAAGCATATTGAATTTAAACAAAAAAAAAGTTCAATTTATTCATTTTATTAACTATTTAGACATTTAATGCAATTATAACCCTCGAACCTCTTTAGAATGGCTGCAACAATCGGTTGTGAGCCGCAAGAATGCATCAACCTTTAATCATCCTCAAGATCTTTATTTCATACTATGGTTTTCTTAGAAGACTAAACCACATTCGGTTGTGAGCCGGCAAGAGGTAGACAACTTTATCCACCCACAGCTATTATTATCAAATAAATTTTTTACATATTATCATCATTTTTTTATATTTTAATTTATAGAAGGGACGTCTTTTTTGGCGAAAAATTCCCAAATATAAATTTGAACAAAGATAAAATTTTTGCATATATATTACATAAAAATTGTTGATTTTAAGTTAAATCTCCAAAAACAACACGTAAATTAATCGATTAGAGAGCGAACACAGGAGAAAAAGCAACAAGTTACATACATGTGTTTTGAAGATTTCCAAATAATCATTTGTTAATCAACCGACTCATACTTAACTCTATCATTATTTCGTTCTTCCGAAAGGTGACGTATTCAGTAAACTGAATACGCCGTATTGATGATAGAGTCGAATACGCTGTATTGGTTTGAAAAAATTTATACGCCGTATCCAAGAAATTGAATACGCCGTATTGAGTATTCGACTCAGAATGTTACAGCAGGCTGTAACAATGCACACAAACACACAATATGCAAAATATACAATGCAGGAAATTAAACACACAAACAGACACACAATTATGCAATTTAAACTAAACTAAAACACTAATAAATAAGAATTAAACAACTTCACTCCCCGGCAACGGCGCCAAAAACTTGATGTGTCGTTGTGAGTAGGTATTTTATGTATCAAGTTTTACTATTTATTTGATGTCGACTAAAAACAACACTCTAACAGGTAGTGTACCCGGTCAAGATGTAGCTTCGTTGGTAAGTAGGGTGTCGATCACTAAGAGCGAGAGCGTTAATATCTAATTTATCAGTATTTTAGTTATCTAATTTATGCAAAACCTAAGCTAATGATAAAGGGGGGTTCAGCCTGAGAGACTGGCACGAGTTTGGGTATCTAAGCTAAGGTTTTGATGACAAGTAAAGCAATAAACACACACAAGAAGATTAACAAACGATAGAGAAGCGGTCAAATACTAATATAAGGAAAACATATCAACCATGAATAATCTGATAAAACGCAGGTTTGTTTATTAGTGCAATGATAATCTTATCTCGAAGCGGCATATCATTCTTAAGACTTAGGCGGTACTTCATCCTAAGACCTAGACACGAACAATCCTGTCACAATTAACGTGCCCGCATAAAGCATCCTTTCCTTTTTATTGATTATTAATCTATCTTATGGATTACGCAATGGTGGTCTTTAAAACTAGTTATAGAGGACTTTTACTAATTACTGCTTTCAGGGATTTTAATATAAGTATGGTAGTTCACTATACATACTAAGCCAAGGGAATTGGAACATTATTTGTTAGATTCTTTCTAGCGTCACTGTTGTACTACTCGTTCATTCACTAAACCATAAGGTACTATATGATATTTTAGTTCAAGCTAATGCGATATCCTTAGACACGGATTTAGCAGGACTTTATTTGTGATCTTATTAATTCCACCTATATAAATTACTATATGAGAACTATCCAATATCTAGTTAAGCTACAGGCGATATCTTAGATCGAACGCATCATTAAAGCACATAAACGAGTATTATATGATAAACATAATCAATAACCAACGATAAATTAAGCAATCGAGATAAACAAACCAAACATTGAAATCTTCATAAATATGGCTAATACCTAACAGGTATTAGCCAATAACCATTGTGATAAATACAACAATAATAATCGAATCAACAGGTAATAACCGTGATACCAAAGATCGGATGATTATCAAGAGTATATTAATTACAAGGGTTTCCCTATGGATTGAAGCACGTTGTTGCACCTTCTTGGCTTCTTTTGTCTTCTAAAAATCAACCTTGGTGGTTAAAAGCACACCTCCATATCTAAAACTAAGTTTACTGTCATCTATATATAGTGTCTGGAAACTAGTTGATGCGCCGTATCGGGCGATGTGGGATACGACGTATTGGGGATTTCTTAGAGTAAGGACCACGTTCAATATCTTCCAGAATATTTTATTACTATATCTTTAATATGGCGTATTGGTCTTCTTTGGATACGAAGTATGGATCTTGTTTCCTTCGTGGTCTTTAGTAGTATATGCACAGATACGCCGTATTTTGCTTAATGGATATGGCGTATTAGTTGTCAGAACATTAATCTTCAAATATCTTCGTTTAAGATCTAGAATGCATGCCTTTTTGTTAACTTTCACCAAGTACTCCATAATTATTGCAATTCATATAACTATCAGATGATTTAAGTACCAATTCTTTGCAAAAATTATATAAAACGGAGTTATTATAATGTGATAAATGATGCTATAAATGTGACGTCATTTGATGGTCAATCAGAGATGGAGTTTTATCAATGATACAAGGGACTTGAATAGCCTCATCCATGATCGTTTTATGTTGTGTAAATCTTCCAAGTATACCAAGAAGTTCATTATATTATTCCAAGACTGATCTTGAATCAGTCATTTTATAATTTGTGAAATTACTTAAAAGGAACTTCTTACTTGATGCATCCTCAGCCATATATTTGGCCTCTAAGGAATCTTATAGTTCTTTGGAAGATTCAACATTTTGGTAAATATCAAACAAGGAATTAGACATACCATTAAGGATTAAACCTCTACAGACATAGTCATCATTATCCCACTTGGCCCTCTTCTTGATTTGTTCTATGGTTGCATCATCACCACCATCTTTAGGCATGGGAGTAGTCAGCACAGGGTGAAGACATGTTAAGCTAGACAAAGTTTGGAAGCCATGGGTTCATAAGCAGCAGTAAGCATTTGTTTATCATAAAAATAATATTCTTTGATTGTTGGTCGTGATATAATTTGTGATCCAGATCAAGGGTGAAGTCAATCATAACCTAGCTATGTTACCAATGATTGGTGACAGGATATCACTTGAAGAAAAATCGTGTAATCACTTTCCAATGAGTTAATCGTCAGATTGCCTGGGTGCTGGGTATCACGAAAATACCTCTTGGCTAAAACCAAGTGTTTGTTCTTGTTCTAGGCGCAGATCAAGAACCCTGTGTTTCTATGTGTTTTTGTTTTCTGTATCATTTTCCATGTAATTATGATCCTTATTTATAGGGGATTTACTCGAAACCTCGTCAATGGAATTAATGAGAGATTAATGGCCAATTAATCTCTTCCATATATATCTCCATAATATTTGGAATTAGCCGGTTACATGACCAAATTAAATATATGATCATTAATGTAGTCAAATCTGCCACTTAAATAGGCAAAAGTTGTTACAAAAACATTTAATGTAGTCAAACATGCCACTTAAATGTTTGTAGCCACCCATTTAATTCTAACCACTAAAAGAGTCAGGGAAAATCAGTGACTTGATGGGTGTACACTCCGTACCTCCAAACCCATTTCCAGGTATGACCCGATTCCTACAATGGCACTAAATTTCCAACAAGGAGAACGACATGGTTTGATTTATTCTTGAAATCAGACATTGATAAGGATGAAAATCATATTCTTGGACCATTAACTGTCGCCATAGAAAATAAGTTTAAAGAACTAATTCAGAAAGACAAGCTTACAATAGCAGATTTTGAAGGTGAAGGATTAGAACGGCTAAAGGTGCAGTACAACAATGATGTAGAACTCGAATACCATGTTTGTCAACTCAAAGCAGCAGTATTATCAGAAGCTCAGTGGAACAGTGATGAAGGAGATATCTCTAAAAAAGATCATTTGAATGACACATGTTGAAAAGTACAAAACCACATCCTTGCTTCTACAACAACGTCTACATTACCTTGTAGATCTAGAACAGAAGAGAAGTGCATACTTCTATAACTAAGCATTATGCTGCGAGATACTACAAAGAAGGTATTGAGGATAGGATCCCTGAAAGATGGAGCAAAGAAGTTCGTCGCTATCACTTTGAAGCTCTTAATGGTATACATCATTAGGAAAAGAATATAATTGATTTCTTCAACAAAGCATGAATGAGTGTCGTAACCGAAGGAAACATCTTTTTAGACTTAAGGATCAAGTCAGTTGTTCGTATAGATGTTAAGAAGAAATGGGGTTATGGTTTTCTAACATCCATTGTAGTCAGGAGATCCAATTATAAAATGTATGAATTCAGCTATGTAGATCTACCCCTTTAGACTCAGTGTGAACGATGTTGAAGACATGTACTTGCTCCAAGTCCAAGATAAGCTACACCATCCTCCATTGGAATTTGTAAAAGACTTCAGCAATTCTCTTCTCATGTTCATTAGAGGAACCGTGATCAAGAACATGGTAGAAGATATTCAGCTTGGAGTGGAAAGCTATCAAAGAACTCTTAACCTTACCAAACCCACAATGTTCTTCGAAGGAATCGACCAAAGGATACCATTCACGATGACTCCAACGCATAAGGGGTCGTGTATCTTAACCAATACAACATAAAATACCTCATGAAGCTAAGTGAAGTAAATAAGTTCAGTGATGGTACACTTGTGAAGATTCAATAAAATCTGATTGATATGTTGTCAAAGAACAAACTGGGTAGCGGCAACAAAAGGTAGAATGGAAGAGACTGGACCGACTATGATGTTAAGAGTTCAAGAGAGATGCTGAAGAAGATTGATGAGGTACTCGGGCATAGAGAGCAGCTCAGGAGGCTGGAGGAGTATGTTGGAGGAAGACCCAAGACTGTTAATCCCCATACTTTTGTAAGGCCTTTGTAATCATCCCTTAGGGGGAGATTTTTAGAAACACAGAAAAGTGTTGAATACATGGCCATTTATCTAAGTTTAATAGTGTAGGGATTAACTAGAAAATAGAGAAGGACTAAGTTGTAATATGTAATAACCCTTAATTTCTTCCTAGTCCCTCCCTCCTTCCTATAAAAGGAGGGCTAATGAAGGGTTAAGGGTTGGTTATTTCTCTTTCTTTAATCTAGTATTTCTTTCTTTTCTCTCCTCTCCCTCTCCTCTCTCACCTCACACCGTCCCTCCCTCTCTCTCTATGCGTGCTCTCTATCTACTCTCTCTATACATTTCTTGTGTAGTACATTGTTACATATAAGTGTATTTGTATCACCTACCTCTCAAGATTTCATACGGTGTTTTTCCTAAGATAGGTCTAATCAAAATTCTATTAAATATATAGTTTGAGGTATCTACGGCATTACACCAAAATTTTTGTAGTATGGATTGTTTGTTTAACATTATCCTACTCATTTCTTGTAGAGTTTGATTTTTCCTGTCTACTACACCATTTGATTATGGAGTGCGTGGAGCTGATAAATTTTGAGTAATTCCATTAGTATCACAAAAATCTTTAAATTGCACTTCATTATCAAATTCCCGACCATGATCCGTCCTAATAGAAACTATTTGACATCCTAATTGATTTTGTATTTTCTTACTAAATATTTCAAATTGCTCGAGGGCCTCAACCTTGCTTTTAAGAAATCTTGTCCAATATACATAGAATAGTCATTCCTACTATTCTAAGGTGTTAGATATTTCCTCCATAACTCCGTAACAAGGATGGACCGAAAAGATCCGTATGTAAAAGTTCTAGGCATCTAGTTGTCGAGACTATGTTTTTAGCTTTGTGACTAGCGTGAGCTTGTTTTCCAATTTGGCAAGCATCACAAAAGTCTTGATCAAATTTAAGCTTTGGTAAGTTTCTAATTAGTTCCTTAGAAGCTAAAGATTGTATTAAACGCATATTTGTGTGTCCTAATCTCCTATGCCATAAAGTAGAATTTTTGTTTATTGTTGCTAAGCAAATCTTGTCCTTTGGCTTATTTCCCATTTTCATTACGTATAAGCCTCTTTTTCTGATACCCTTACCTATTGTTAATATCACTATCATGCTCAGAATATATTACCTTACACTTATTGTTACATATTTGACTGACAATAAGCAAATTAAACCCTATATTATCCACATGCTCAACATTTTCAATAGTAAGAGAGTTATGAGAGATTGTACATTTGCCAATAATGTTCCCTCATAATTTATTACCAAAAATGACGTTACCTTCGTTATATGCTTTGTATGATGACAAGAGATATCGATTGCCTGTCATATGCTTCGTACATCCATTGTCCCATTCGTCGAGCTGCAAATCAATTCTCAAGCAAATCTATTTAAATTACATATCAACTCAAACGTTTGGTCCCCAATATCTCATGGGTCCAAAGTTGTTAGTATTAAACATCCCTTGCATTTGGTTAGGATATTAAAATGGTGGACAAATTCCCCAAGGCATGTACCTTTGTTATTGGAGATTATTTCAAGTTACAGGATAGACATTTGGGTAATCTTATCTTATTACATTTCTTCTAGGTTGCGGTGTTTTCAACCTAGGTTGAAGACCATTTATTCTTCTAGGTGGTGGAGTTTATCATCTAGCTTTGGGATTTGGAAAGCCAACTCTAGGTTTTAACGAAGGTTTATAAAAATGTTCCACTTCTTCTTTACTAGCAATAGGTACCTTAACATTATTGACATTTATATGTTTTGGTTCAAAACTCAAATTTAACTTTAAATTTAAAACTGATTTTTCTTCAGCGGGTGTACAAACCGATGGTCCCTTATCTTTAAGGGGGAACGTAAATGAGCAATTAAGGGGACCGACCCATATAAATAATGGGATCGTCACCTGCTGTCTCAGTTTCTTGTGATTTTATAAAGTTTCACATGCTGTCTTAATTAAGGGGACTGTCCTTATAATTAATGGGACCGTCACCTGCTGCCTCGTATAAATAAAATCTTAATCCTAGTTTATCACCGGAGGGTTTTTGAAAACTTAACATTTCTTAAAGTGAGTGAGTACTCTTTTCGAATTTAGAAAGCTTTAATGCTTCCTTCTTAAGTTTTTTGTTTTCTATTTTAAGACTATGACATGTCATACATCCTACGTCGATCTCTTTGTTTTTCTCGAGTTTCAAGACCTTTTATTTTAACTCGGTTATTTCTTTTTCTAGCCTAGTTCTAATAGTTTTTACACTTTTGTTTTTATTTATGATTTTTAGACTCATATTATACCATTTTTTATATTCATTATCTAAGGTATTATATTCTTCGACGGAGTACATCATCACTATAATAAGAGGATTCAGAAAGTACCTCATTTGATGTTTGAGCCATAAGACATGTTTCGTCTTTGTTCTTTTCTTCGTTTTACTCACTACTATCACTCCAAGAACCTCGAACAAAAGCCCTTTAGTTCTTGTCTCTTGGTGGTTTTAGACATTCTCCGATGAGATTATTTAGATCTCCGCATCTAAAGCACTTCCTTTCGATTTTACCATTCTTGTCATCTCGGTTTCTTTGAAATGTCTTTTTATCATTCCGTAGTTGTCTTACGAATCTACCTCTTCTTTTAAAGAAATTTTGAAATCTCTAACCGCCATGGCGTATTCTTCATCTTCGCTTCTGAAAGTCGAACTCTCTTCATCACTAGATTCCTTTTTAGCCTTTAAGGCAAGAGATCTCCTTTCTCCTTTATCTTTGACTATTTTGTAATCTTTCTTAATGGATACTTCATAAACTTTTAAGTTACCGATAAGTTCACCAAGTGATAATGATGTCAAGTCTTTCAATTCTTCGATTGTTGTGACCTTTGCTCTCTATTTAGGATGTAAATCCCTAAGAAATTTCCTAACATAGTTCTTACTAGAATAACCTTCATTAAGAGTGATGTAGGTGTCGTTAAGACTTCTTTAAGCAGTGTACCTAATCGTTGCAGTGTAGTATAGGCAAGACTCGGGGGTTGTTATCGTTCTCTAGGGGAATAGGGTTGGAAGCTCGACACGGTTCTAACAGAATTCTAGGCATGAGGAGAAGATTCTTTTTGTATATTTATATATATAAGAAAGCAAGATAAATATCATAGGTTTGAGAGCGTTGGTTTGGATTAAAACTAAAAATTAAAAAACTAAATATAATACTAAAACTACTGTGTTAACAATTTTGATAAGGAGATGTATTTACCTAAATCATGCACTACTCCTAGGATTGCTTCTCTAGATCTGTTGCCTTGTACCTATGTGATGATCTGGAGTACGTATTTCTAGGTCATGAACGGATACACGAAATCCAGACGTCTATTTAATATTTCCGTTCAGGAAACGCACAAGTAAGGTAGTATGAAGACTATTACCAAGACAACCGCCTCCATCACTAAACTACCACCCCTAAGAGTATATTAAATGCATGTGAAATAACTTAAGAGGGATCAACCATATTAGGGGTAAGGTAGTGTGAAGACTTGTTAACCGCTGGTATCATTTCTTCACTACTCGCATTTCCTAGACGTTACTATGTGAATTTAATAATTATGGTAGTTTTCTAGAGCCTAACATGCCATTCATCAACAAGAAGCAACATCAAAGGAATCTACAACATAAGTTTCATGCCATAATCATAAGTAAATAAAAAGGAGGGTTCAGCCTAGCTGTTAAAGTAAATCAAGATATAAATCAATCATACAACACATTAGGACATATTGAATGATTAATTGATAAAAACAATCTGACTTGATTAAAACATGGATTAAAGGTGTTACAATAGCGTTTTGAGGCCCTAAAAATGACCTTAAAAGCTGTTTTAAAACGACTAGGGTTCGTCTACTTATAATTCCACAAAGTTACACACTTAAACCACTAATTTTGTTTAATATATAGGAAATCGCTACGACGGTTTGTCGTTTGAGATGCTGACGGTCGCCCGTAGATGATTCTAGAGCCTTTTTAAGTCGACCACATCTTACCTCGTGCGAGATTCCGGACGCCGTCACATATTAGATCACGACGGCGTCGCTTTATGCGTTGTGTCGCCGTCTCACGCACTGTACTGCTAAATTTTTCAAGAGATTTGGTCTGGTTCGTTAATCTTGTTCGTTTTCTTCTCCCAAATAAGTCCAAGTCACGTGTATTTCCTCCAAAAGCATCCAAGTGCTAAACAACATAAAAAACAAACAATTAAGCACATAATCTAGGCATATTTGCCATGATTTAGGGGGTTAAATGACCCCGAAATAGTGTATAAAATGACACCTCATCAAATACCCATACACTTGGAATTTGCTTGTCCTCAAGCAAATAGGCTTTTCTACCTAGACAATAGCAACTTGGGTAATTTAACCTAATCTTTACAAGCAATTTTACAACACAACAATTAGAACCTTTGTAATGTAAAAGCATGGAAGTATATACCTAGCACCTCACATAAGTGTTTGGATTTCTCTCTTTCTCTTGGGTGTATAATAAATTATAACAATATGGGAAACAGAAAAATAACACTCTTTACCTGTCATAGCATATAAATTACCATAGGCTTGGTAAAGGATCAAACCTCCACCGCTAGACGCAAGTATTATTCATTACTCTCAAAGAGGTATTTTAAAGGGTTGTGGGGTGTAGGTGTAAGATTACATAAATGGAAACGGAAACGGATGGGATACATTGGGGAGTGGACTTTTGGATGTGAATTTCGAAGTGGGTATGGTTTAAACTAATTATTTATACGATATCACCGCTGATTTAGTTGCTAAGCCAAGACTCGGACAAAGATATACAAACTCTACACAACTCTACATCAATCTCTTTATTTTTCTTTTCTTGACCCTAATATAAACATAAGCAAATGGCAGCCCGTATAGTTTTTTTTCACTCTTATATATATATATATATAAACATAAGCAAATGGCAGCCCGTATAGTTTTTTTTCACTCTTATATATATATATATATATATATATCTTCTCTATATATATATTATATAACTCGTATAATTTTTTGCCCTGCCTTGCTTATACATATAATGCATTCATGGGGGTTTATAGATACACATACACTTGAATCTTTATGTACTCGATTATTCTCCAGTCTACTACTAACCCGAATGAGTTGGATCAAATAACATGGAAGCTTATTTGAGCTCTATTGGGAGGTAATAAATTCTTCTTCACCAATTCCTCATAAGGGAATACTACCATGAATCCTATCGTCCCAAACTTATTTACAGGCTAAGGAACTTAGCATACGTGTGTACTCAATAATTAACTTGGGTTAAAAAAAATAATGTACTAAAGGTGAGTACATACAAGGTAGGCTAAGGTGATTTGGGTGTAACACTTAGTTCAAGGGTGACAATGCTCTTCATTAATAGTCCGCTTTAACAAGAAAATTACGAGAACCGTGAAAAATGATAGGCTCGGAGGTTGTACTAGAGTGTATCCTAAACTATAAAATAAGTGCATGGCAAGGTGTGGGATAGTTATTTATGGCGATTGTGACAGAATAACAGTTACAGGTTTTAAAACATGAGTTAATCCTAGTGCTCTTTCAAGCCAATTCTTTCAATATCATTATGCGTCGCGGGTATGCATCACAAAAACAAGTTATAGAATTTAATATACTACCCGTACACTCATATATTTTAATACCGATTTCAATGCTCCAGAAAAGGCGACGAATACCATACGTACACATCCGTAACGACGGAATAGGGGACACTATGACTGCATTCGATAAACTTTAACTCAAGAAAGCTTAAAGGTTAAATTATCTTGGTATCAAAAAACGATACCAAATTCCTATAGAACTAAAGGAAACCTTACTTTTTTAGGGTGGAATTTTGAGGGTTTTGTGCTAGTCATATACTTCCTATCATGAGTGCTTTAATACTCGGGTTTTTTCGTCGGTACTGTGTCATAATTTTTTTAAAATTTTTGGTCAAATTACCTTTTATGCTATGTTTCGATATATTACCCATCATTTTAAGGACTAAGCAAATGACAATTGAAGGAATAGTTTCTAAGGCCTATTTCCCCCCACACTTAAATTGAACATTGTCCCTAATGTTCTATAGAAGTACCCGTAAAAACGAATAAAGGGAAAAGAAAACAAGTAAAAGAAACTAGTACTCCCCTGGTTTGCTTAATAATAGAGAAGAAACATGAGATAACTGGTTAAATCGTCTTCCAAGAATCATCCAATGAAACTTCCTAAGAACTTCCAAGCTTCTTCTCATCAAATATAACCTGTAATCAAAGACAAAGATAACTACACCAAGCATAAAATCGGCGGTATAGATATATATACAACGAGAATTTAGGGTTTGAATCTATGAAAGCAGTAAAGATAGGATGAGAGTAATGATGTAATTATAGGTTTATGCAGGTTTATAAAAGAATTACAAATTTTAAATATTGCACATTCTATTTTTCAAAAATACTTGAAAATTTTTGAATCTTCACATTGCTGGAGACGCGACGCCGTCGGGTTTTAATTCCGACGCCGTCTCCAGGCACTGTGAAGATTTCTTCTTCGTTTTTAATGAAAAATTTCCTGTACGCAATTTTATAAGTTATTTCTGTAGAAAGCACTGCATAAAAACCTGGAATTAATCATTACAATCATATGACTCGAAACTGACGCGAATTAATCTAAAAAATTTATTCTAAATGTTTGAATTGGTTCTTAAAAACCGGATATATTCCCCTACACTTATGTTGTGCAAAATACATTTGATTATAAATAAGACGAAGTTACAAACAAAACAAAGCATGATTACAAAGTGATGAATTCAAACATAAAAGAATAAATGAAAAGAATTAAAACACATGACACTCCTAAAATGCAGAAAAAAATAAACATTGGGTTGCCTCCCAAGAAGCGTTTTTCTTTATTTATGAGTCTTGTAGCTAGACTCGAAGTCACACATCCTTACGTGGCTTCTCCTTTGTTTCTCTTGGCCTTTATGGCTATCAAGCTCTGAATGGCTTTGCACACATTTTCATCATGTTTGTATTCGGGTCCCAAATCTAAGCTATCAAAGTAGTGGGTTTTTCTACTGCTGTCATTGTCACTTTCTATGGCAAAAGGAGATATGTGATTGGTTTTTATGTCCGTAAAATCTATGTGTTTGAACATTTCCATCTTGTGGGGTGATTGAGCAGTTTACACACACGTAAAATATACTATAAAATAATATAATCCCGAGAGTAATTAAGAAAAATGCCAAGTTACCCTTGATAAAATTCACTCTCAAAAATATATATAATATAATATAAAATACGTATAATAAACCGGGTAAGTATGATCACCCGGGTCGTTTCCCCAATGACTCGTGCAATGGAAACCTCGTTTAAGTTTGGATTCTGATTTGAATAAGAGATGAGATATTTTTGATTTAATTATACTACTAAATTATAAGGCATAATAAAACTATAATTAACAAATTTAAACTTAATTACGGAAGTAATAATGTCGACATTTTAAGAAAACAAATGCAATTTAAAACTTAAAATGTTAAAACTAGATTCCTAAACTAAATTAATGCTAAAGAAATTTTAGGGAAAATTAAAAATATTTTTTTAAAGCTTTTAGGATTTTCTTGAATTAAAACATGATTAATCTAAATTAAATCCTAAAAATAGAAATTTAATTGATAAAAATTAAGAAAAATACTTTTTAAACTAAATTAACTCTAAATTACTTAAAAAGATGAGAAAAACATTTTTTTATCACTAATTTTTTTATTTAAAAGGCTAAAATTTAAAAAAAACTAAAGGTTTGAAAATTAAGTGTTTTAAAACTAAATTTGAAAATTAATTTTTAAAAATATAAAACTTAAACTAAAAATTCTATAAAAATACTTTTTATAAAGAGAAAAAATGCAGAAAATTAATTTTATAAAAAGCCCTAATTTTAAACTATTTATTAAACAATATATAAATACATATTAAACTAAAAACCTAATTTTATTACTTAATAAAAACTATTTTTATAAAACTTAACTAAATCCAAACAAACACATGGGCCGAAAATGACATAAATCAAACTTGAGGGTAGGCGGCCAAACATTTAAGTTTTATAAAAAAAACACAAAGATTGAACTAATGGCAGAAACAGTCCCTTAACCTAGGGACCTAACAGACTTAACAATCAAACTAACTAAGGACTATCTATGCAAATTAAAAGGACTAACTGCAAACTAACAAGGACAAACTGTGTAAACTTTTAAACTAACAAAAACTATAAAAATGCAAATCAGGCCCCTGAAGCAACTAACAACCAACAAACAGCATCCCTTTTTTTTATAAAACAGCTTATTAACAGAATTTAAAAAGCTAAAACTAATTTAAACTCAACTTTTACTTATTTAAAATAAGCTAAATAAGCTTATCAGCTTTTAAACTCTTACCAGCTTAGTAATCTACTTCTTAAACTAAATAAGCAAAGCACATTTTAAGCTCTTGACAGAATTTACTACTCAATAATCTACTTATCAAACTTATTTAGCAAATGCAAACAGCTTATTAAGAAAACAGAAACAATACAAATGTAAAACAAATAAAGAGTACCTTGTCTTTCCAGCTAGAACAGGAAAGCATTAACAGCTTATTCTGAGCTTATGGCTTATTCACATAAGCTCAACAACAACAATCCTATTCTAACTTAATGCTGACCCTCAGCTCTAAACCCTCTTGAACACTCAGCTGCCATCCAATTCCAAGAGTGTCAAGCCTTCATCATTAACAGAAATAACACAAGTATTTTTTTGACAGAATTTAAATCGAACACAAATTTTTTGAAATATAACTTTTATTAAACTAAAATAGTTTCTTCAATACGAAAATGGAAATGACATTAATATGAAAATTACATTTAAATAAACTGAACGAAAAATTAACTACTAAATTAAACTTTAAGAAATTAAACTACTAATTATCCCCCTTCGAAGCTGGGAATGATGGGGGGTATTTTACCGAAAACTTGAGCTCCAAATCCTTCTTCTCGATCCTTCTTTTTATTATCTTGGCCTCCATCTCTTTTCTCTCCTTGACTCTAATGTAAGCGTTTGGATTAAAACTGTGATCAACCCGGATCTCGATTGATTGTGGACGTGTTGTTAGTTTATGTGAGGAAATACAAAACACACCGTCAATCACCCAATGAGAATGCTTCTTTCAGCCACGGTGGATTTGGGATTGGGGTTTAATTGAAAGGGATGGATGGGTTAGGATTTGTGAGAGGGTCATTAACCCTAAGGTTAATTTGGATGAGAGTGAGTGGTTTGTTTACTAGGGTTCATGGGGATCTTGGTGTGTTCGTGTGTGTGTGAGTGAGGGTAAATCCGTTTTGGGGGTAAATGAAGTGAACAGTAAGTGTTATTGAGTTATAAGTTTAACCGGGTAGGTCGGGTTAAGGGTTGGGGGCTTGGTTGTGATTGGACGAGAGATGATCCATGGGTAGATTTGACCCATACTTTGACCCGCGCTTTTTGGTACTATGAGAGAATTACAACTCCGGCCCTTGTGTTTGGCGAGCACTTTTTCAAGGCTTATAAACAACTTTTACTAATTGCAAAAATCACCCCTTGAACTTATAAAATAATGGAGATGGATTTGGTTGACTGTGGAAGCTGTGGTTGACTGCAGAAGGCTGAAGCATGACTTCTTTGGCTTCGGCTTTGATTTCTTTAGCTTCTTGATCACTCATCCGTTCTCGTGTTCGTTTTTGATTGATTTCTTGCAATATTTGACATATCCATACCTGCACACATAAAACTCAGATACAAGCACATTTTTGCCATTTTTGATCCGTTTTGGGTTTATTTGGGCCTTTTTAAGCATAAATAGATATGTGTAATCTACACTTATCAAAATTCCCCAAACTAAAACGATTGTGTGTCCTCACGCAATATTAATGCCTTATAACCAAATACCTCAAAAATTCCCCAAACTAAACCTTTGAAAAGTAGCAAAGAGTTTTGTTTGAGAGAGATAAGAGATCACAAGTTATAAAACACCCGACTTCCCATTTTCAAAGATTTTTTCTCTTTTTATGGATTTTCTTGATTATTAACTACTAACTCCAATTATTTGTGTTGACAAAATGCCAATGTTTTCATTACCACATTGGTAACTTTTAGGATCATAGAACAAAAAGCACAATTAGTGTCGTAACAAGATAACTTTATATCCCGATTTTACACTTTCCCATGCTATGCTTAAAAAAACAAGTCATCCGTTTAATTACAATTCATGGACCTAACATACTCATAAATATTAATTGTGTGCTACTTCTTTTCCTCCCGCAAATCTACTTTTGTATTTCGCTTTTACTTAAGTCTATTACCGAAGCTCTTTAAGACTTTTGTTTCCGATATTTATTAATTCCAGAAACATAAAGTGTATGGTTTAAGCACGCAATAAATTAGCTCCTTGCTTCTAACAAGATCCAAATGCAATCAAGAAAAAGCCACCTCGAGGCGACCAAAATTTGGCTTTTTATTAGGCTACTTAAGCAAGGCACCATTCATGTCATATACCCTAAGGCTCTTTAAGACATGAATGGACCAATCTCATTTGCACCATATACCCTTAGGCTCTTTAAGGCACAAAACAAGACAAAAATTAAGCAACTTTATTAAACCTCAGTCCTTTAGTAGGCTACAACATCGGCCACGCCTCCGACACGATGCAGCAAACATATTTCGACTTTGGATTATATAAGTAAACACCGGTGCCTTTTTCTCGAAAGCCACATCGATAGCGACGTCGACAAGAGGTTATTCTACTTATTTGACACGGATATACCGTATATGAAAAAACTCCAACATCGGCCAACGCCTCGACTCGATGGAAGTAATCTAGCAGAGATACTTATTGATTATATTTTTGTTATTTTTAAGCAAAATTAAGTATTCCTTGATGTGTACTCATTCATCACAAAGGAACTAAAGAAAACTTTCTATTAACTAATTATTACCAAAAAACCATACACTTATTTATTAAACGTTATATATAAAAGTGAAACATGCTAATGGAGAAAAAGCCAAAGTAATCCATATGAGCTTGAAAGAAAACAACTATTCTACGTTTAATATCAAGACTTATAAATACACTATTATTTCTGTTCTTCACAAAAGGAAAGAATTTTGCAATTTGCTTGCTATATAAAATCCATCTTGGCCATATTTAAAATCTACTTTGAGATGCACAAGCTTTCATTTTTACTAAGATCAAGTCTGAGCATGTCATGAGGATAGCATAAAACTATCTTCATTAATTGTTAAGGGGAAAAAGCTAGATCAACACGTTCATCGGGTCAAAAAATTACTCTCTTATTTCTTACCAGCGATAAACATAATATTGTCTTAAAACATTTATTTTTTTTTTTTTTTTTTTTTATTTATATGAAACAAGATGAAAAATTAAATTTTTGTATTTTTGTGGCGGAAAACGGTAGGGAGAACAAACATCAAGCAAGCACCACAACACATTAGATAGAAAATAGAAAGAAAATAGAAAGGATAAGCATGGGGTGAACTCCCACGAAGCGGCTTGTTTTTGGTAACCGAGTCGCAAGCTCGACTCGATCCCTGAATTAATTTGTCCTTAGGGAGAGCAATACTTAGAACAAGAAACTGTCATTGAAAATGCCACCGGCACTAGAAACGTGACGATGCCGGGGTCAAAAATGGTGTCTTCACTCTCGAAGGAGAAAAATGAGGAAATGAAGGTCAAATCTGAAACAAGGGTGGGCAGGGTGGGTAATATACCGGTCATAAAATCATGAGATTTAGAAACACCCTTAAACACTTTGGTTATCAAAATACCCGCTTCGGGTTCAAAACATTTCTCAACATCCGGTGGTTCCGGTGGAGGACGAGGAATTGACGGATCATCTTGATGGTCAAGGTTAGGTAACTCATTAACTTCATCTTTGGAATCATCATTCTCAACACCTGGTGGAATTAAATCATCTGGAACAAGGAAAATATCGATCTCTTCTTGAGCGGGCTCACTATCCTCAACGGGGAGAGACTCGATAACTGAACTTTGATTAGCATGAACATTTTCCTGTGACTGGGAAGTTGAAATCTCACAAAGCACTGTCATAAGACTAAGATATTCCTCAAATTCACGATCATTCCTCGAAGGAAGTGTTAAAAGTTCACCGGCGAACTCATGGTGAAGAGGATCACTCCTTGGAGAAAAAGTAATTGAGGATTCATTTTGTTCTGGTTCATGATCGGAAATCACTTCGGAAGCGAGATTATGGGAAGCATCATTACTAAGCAGATTATCAAGAAAAGTTACGTCTCCTTCTGAATCGAAATAACCTTCCTCAAAATTAGAAGAAACTTCCATAGCTAGAAAAGCATCGATCTCATCATTATTGTCTTCTGGAGCAAAACACTCAATCTTATCGGATAAAGGTGTGTTGAGTAAAACTGGCTCATCGGAAACGTTGGAATTTTTGATCTCGACATCTTCTTCCATTTCATCAAAAAGAGGATTTATGGTGCTAGATTTGAAATTGTCATCAAATTCAAAAAGAGGATTTGAGTGATCTTGAAAATTCTCTTCATGCAAGTCCTTCTTAAGAGTCGAATCATCATTACCCGGTGGTAACGAATCAAGAGGAGCAAGTTCATCGGCGAACTTCTCAAAATTATCACTAGTCTTCACCGGAGAAGAACTAGGAGAAGGATCATCAGAATGAGTAGTGGTACTGCCACTAAACGGATCATCTTTTGAGAAATCGATTACAGAAATGGCGTGAACAAAATGCTTATTTTTGTTTTTCTCAGATTTATCGGCATAATAAACAAGTTCTTCCTTTCCTACTCTTAAAGTCAATGTTATATTCGTTACTAATCATGAGATCTTGCAGTGCGAAGGAAAGGTCTTCCTAAAATAATAGGCACTCTTGGGTCGGGTTCAAAATTAACCACCACAAAATCCGCAAGAAAAGTGAAACCATCAACTCTAACTACAACATCCTCGGCTATACCCATTGGGTGAGTAATGGAACGATTAGCAAGCTCGAGTGTCATTCGAGTGGGCTTCAAAGCTCCAAGCCCAAGTTGCTTGTAGATAGAATGAGGTAAAAGATTTATGCTAGCTCCGGAATCGGCTAAAGCACTAGTCCTATCAAGTTCTTGTAAAGCACACAGAATAAGAAATTTTCCCGGATCTTCGAGCTTCTCGGGAACTTTGTTCATGATGATAGCAAAACATTCAGCATTAACGGTTGTAATGGCGATTTCTTCGAGCTTCTCTTTGTTCCTTAGCAACCCGCTTAACCATTTGTTTAAACTTCGGCCTAACCACTCTTCCACCGGCCCCCATCATTTCGAGAGAGCATCTTTCATCCATCTCTATACGGAGTTGTTTGAACATCTTCAAGAACCGACTATGTTGAGCACTTGGTTTTCGTTCTTATACACTTTCATCCTTCGGATAGGGAAGTTTAGATTGTTAGACGTTTTGGTTTTGGAGAATTAGATCTTTGAGTTTCATTAACAGTTTTTCATTGCTTTTGGTATTGGATTTCCATAAAAATGGAACTCTTCTTCCTACGAGGTGGGACTTTGTGTTTACGGTATTTCCAAATTTGGATTTTGCACTTTTTCCAGTTGACGTCTCTGGGGTTTTGTTCGGGTCTTTTGAAGGATTAGAAACAACCGGGCAGTAGGAGCAAGAGGGTCGAAGGTCTTACAAAAGTATTTACGCTCCTTGTAGCTGTGATACATTAATTTGTGACGGGGTTGATTTGCTAAACTACACCTTAAAATATATATAATATATAATAAAATATAAAATATATATAGTAAGAATAGTCTAGAAACAAAATCAATAAAACCGAGAAGTAGTATAGAATGTTCCCGGGTCGTTTATCCCCAACGAGGCTGGACTGGAGAATCGATACAGTCGGAAGATTGGAGTTTGAATGAGAAAAATGATTTGAGAGTGTGGAAAGTTAAATTAAACAATAACAAACAAAAACGTTTAAGAAAAACCTAAAAATTATGAAATTAAGCTAGAAAACGAGAGCACGAATCCCGAACAAAGGGTCAAAAACCTAAAATCTTCAAAATTAACCCTACGAAGAAATTTTCACTTCTAAACTACTCTAGGGAACTAATAACGAAGAATGAAAAAGACTAGACTGAAAACGGAGGTCGTTTGACCCAAAAACGAGTCAAGACAAAAACCGCACCCGAGCCCCGTTCTTTAAAAATCAAAAAGTTACAAAAATGACCCTACGAAAATTTTTATATTTTTCCTACAAACTATATGACTAAAGAAAATTTTCTAAAAAAGAAAAATATTTTTTTGATAATTTTTGTATTTTTTATGAATTTTTTAAACTTTTAACTAAATTAAATTATAAAAAATACTAAACTACTTTTAAAAATTCTGAAAAATTTACCTAAAATACTAGACACTATAACTAACCTACGAAAAATAAGAAACCAAAGATTAGCTTATAAATAAGCCCGAAAATAAGCTGTAACAGCTTATAGACTAAAAGGGTGAAAACCCCCTTAAATACAAAGCCACTTGGGACTTTAATGAAAAAGTCCCAAGGGCGCAGCGGTAAGTGTGGGTGTATAAAGAGGGGATGTATCGAGGGTAGAGGCCCGGGTTCGAGTCTTGCTCACCCGGGTCACCCCTTGTCTTCCCCTTTTTTTTTAATGAAAAACTTTATGAACCAAAGTTGTTAAGCTTGATGAGCTTAACAATCTTCATAACTACAACTTTTTGTAAAAAGCTAAGGATAAGCTAAAAATGAGCTTTTAAAAACGACAGTTTTGACTTAAACAAGCCTAATCACGCTTAAAATGGCCAAGTCTTGGGACATTTTGGACACTTTAAGCTAGACTTGAACGTATAAGCTAAATGAATGTCTAAAACTTCCTAAATAAGTACTAGTTTTAGAGGGCTAAAAAAACTAACACTAAAGAAAGCTTGAAAAAGGGCTTCTTAATTGACAGGACGCCCTAAGTTAAATTAAGCTTATATGCAACAAGCTACTATATGTTGCATCAACAATAAGCTATGAAAAAGGCAAAATTTAAGCATACTCAACTTAACAAACTATCAAAGTGAGGCTACTAGGAACACCAATAAGCACATGAAATAAGCTCAATAAGCCAAAAAGTAGCTTAATACCCACAACAGTACTAACTTGGGAGTTAGTACTGTTGGTGTAAATTTAGGCCTAGGGACAAAAACTTGGCTTAAAAATAAGCTATCAAGAGGGCTTTTTAAGGCCTGAAACTAAGGGGACTTATCTAAGAGCTTATTGGCTCTTAAGATAAGCCAATAACTCATGCTGAGGTTAACTAATAAGCTAGATAAGAAGGCTTAAAG
>BQNB010104778.1:0-23742 GCA_026074375.1 Tanacetum coccineum
CATAAAAACGTGTGCAAAAATGTGTATAAAAATGTGTAAAAATGTGTGTAAAAACTTGTACAAAAATGTGTAAAAAATATCTGTATAAAAATGTGTATAAAAATGTATATATAAAATGTGTATAAAAATACGTTTATAAAAATATGTATAAAAATATGTGTATATAAACGTGTATAAAAATGTGTATAAAAATATGTGTATAAAAATGTGTGTATAAGAATGCGTGTAAAAAAATGTATGTATAAAATGTGTATAAAACGTGTATAAAAATATGTGTATAAAAATGTGTATAAAAACGTGTGTAAAAATATATGTATAAAAATATGTGTATAAAAATGTGTGTATAAAAATACGTGTTTATAAATATTTGTATAAAAACGTGTATAAAAACGTGTGTATAAAAACGTGTGTATAAAAATGTGTGTATAAAAACGTGTGTATAAAAATGCTTGTATAAAAATATTTGTATAAAAATGTGTATAAAAAAAGTGTATAAATTTAAAAAATAATTATAAAAAAACAACCGTTAGTATAAAGGACTAACATTGAAACGTTCATTGGCTAAAAAGCCTAACGTTGCAAACGGTCGTTAAGTGGAATAAAAATATAGCTGGTTCCGGTAAAACAAGTTTGATGGTACAAATTAACACAAAACTTGAAAGTTCGTTACATTAAGTGGAACAAAAAAAAGTTCACGTACCAAAACGAAACAATAGAGAAGATATGTTGCTATTGTACGGCTAAAACCCAATATATTAAATCAAACTTAAGTTTAAATTAACAAGACTAACGAAATTTCATCAAAATAATTAAGTTCATCCCATATATGTAGTGACGAATATTGTAAGTTTTTTAAACAAACTTTTGGTTTGCAAATAATTGTTTTGGCCTACTTAACGCCCAAATTCTAGCTCTGTCACCGGACGAGTGTATTTTCGAAAGAATAAAGACCGCACTTGTATTTTGACCAAACCACAAGGACGATTTTCGCAATTTGCTCTAAAATGAAAGTGTGAATTTTTCTTTTTCTTAATTACATTAGTAGCTCACCATGAAATGGAATAACGCGTACAACTTTTGTGTGTATTTAAGGAATCGAGAGATCCATAAATATAATTCGAATTTTTTTATTCCTTTTCTCTTTATGATAAGTGTTAGATAAAAATTGTATATTAAGCATGTAAATCTCCAAACATATATTAATGTGTTACTGAGTTAACTAGAGACATTATAAGAGTCGATATATATCCTACTAATAGTGATCCTAATTGTATATACTATATATTTTCTCTCTCTCTATATATGTATGTATGTATATATATTTATATCAATCGACATTAATAATAACTGAGTTAGGATCAAATAAGAAGTTTTCTTAAAATAAGAAGGATAAGAAGTAACTATGACCGCATATTCAAAATGCAACGACTTAAATTAGATGCATCTTTATAATCTTAGATGCATTATAACGCATCATAATGTGATTTCTAGCTTTTAAATAGATGCATATACGTATATTAGATGCATTTCATTTTTTCTCTTGCTTTTTGTTCCTTTACATGTGCCAAAATCATGAAAATCAATTTGCACCATCTACACATCAAATTAACTTCCGAAACTCAAAATGGTGCATCTATATGAATAGAAATGCATCTAATGCAAGTCGTTGCATCTCAAATGTATGATTTTAGTCACTTCTTACCACTTCTTATTTTAATTTACTTCTCACTGGATCTCTACTATATATATATATATATATATACATGTATATATATATACATGTATATATATATATATATATATACATGTATATAGTGACATTTTCTTTGCAGAACCATTTTTGTACAGAACCTACAGAACATGTTAAAGTGAATTTGGGCCATTGGATTTGGTTTTTCAAAGGCTAAGATTAAAAGTGTAAAAATTGTAATTAAGCAAAAGATGAAGGTGTTTTTTCTAATTAAACAAAAGGCTAAAAGGGCAATTTAGGCATTTGATTCAACCCTAAAAAAGGGCTAGAAACATGAAAACCAAAAATAAACTGCAGGCTCTTTCATCCATTATTTACAAAAGAAAAAAAAACTGCCGTAAGTTTATCTTTTTTTATATGTCGATCCACACTTTTTTTCTCCATCACTTGACCTAAAAACCTCCATTATATCTCAATCACAAATATTTATCTGCATTTAAATTTTCAAAGTCAAATTCAGATCTGAAAATGCTAGAGGAGGCGACGGCGACACATAGAATATGGTTTGTGCCGAAGGTTGTGTAATGGAGGAGAATGATCCGTTCAAACTATACCTTAAAATATATATAATATAATGAAATATAAAATATATAGTAAGAATAGTCTAAAACCAGAAGCAATGATACAGCTATAAGTTATAGAGCTTTCCCGGGTCGTAAATCCCCAACGAGGCTGGAATGGTAAATCGATACGATCGAAGATTTGAGTTTGAAGGGAGGAATTGGTTTGGGAAGTTGAAAAAGTCAAATTAGATAATAACGGACTAAAACGTTTAAGAAAAACCTAGAAATTACGAAATTAAACTAGAAAACGAAGGCCCGAATCCCGAACAAAAGGGGGAAAACCTAAAATCTTTAAAAATAACCTTCAAGAAATTTTCGCTTCTAAACTACTCTATGGACCAAATAACGAAGAATGAAAAAGACTAGACCGAAAACGGAGTTCGTTTGACCCAAAAACGAGTCAAAACAAAATCCCGCACCCGGACCCGTTCTTTAAACGACAAAAATTTGTAAAAATGACCCTACGAAAAACTTTATAATTTTCCTACAAACTATATGATAAAAGAAAATTTTCTAAAAAAGCAAAATATTTTTTTTGATAATTTTTGTATTTTTTATGAATTAAATAAACTTTTAACTAAATTAAATTATAAAAAATATTAAATGATTACTAAAAATTCTGAAAAATTTACAAAAAATACTAGACACTCTAATGGTCCTACGAAAAATAAGAAACAAAAATAAGCTACAGAAATAAGCCCGAAAATAAGCTTAACAGCTTTATAAGCTTATAAGTCCCCAATGTACATAAATACCAAGTGCCTTGGGTCTTTAACGAAAAAGACCCAAGGGCGCAGTGGTAAGTATGTTTGTAAAAGGGGGTTTGTATCGAGAGGTCCCGGGTTCGAGTCTTGCTCACCCGGGCCTCTTGTCTTTCCCCCTTTTTTTTATTTTTCGAAAAGTCCAGGGTAGGAAGTGTACAAAAGTAAAGTGAAAGGTAGGCGGGCAAAATATAACAATTTTACACTATAATAGAAACGGGTAACCCTACACTATGAGGAAAGTACAAAATAAAGACCCTGCGCTCTTAAGTATATTTTTGGCTTATTAAAATTTGAGAATCAGCAAAACTTAAAACTACAAACTTGTAGACTAGCTTATTATCTACAACTTTAATGAAAGCAATATGAACTTTTAACCACTATATCAGCTGGAAAATAAGCTGTTTGCCAACTGTTACAGAAAGTAAGACTTTTCCCTAACTTTTTCACATTTTGGCTTATTCCCAGCTTATTTCTAGATGAAATTGAAAAACAAAAGAAGCTAAGTGAAGCTTAAGATGTGTTCAAGAGATATCTAAACAAATTTAGCTACTTGTTAACAAGTTTCACAAGAAAAATTGCCTTAAAAAGTGCAAGTCTTAGCTTAAAACTGAAATAAGCTATTCTTAATAAGCTAAACAGCTTATTACTAATCCTTAAAGGCTGAAAATTTGGAGATAAGCTATGCTAGGAACATAAAATTAACCTAGATAAAAGGTTTTTCAAAATTACAACTAAAAATGAAAATCAAAATAGAAAATAAGCTAGGGATCTAAATGCTGCTACACTACTTTTGCAGGCTAAAATAAGCTAGCCTAAGAACTTAAAATTGAAACCTAAGAGCTTTTCTAGATTAAGCCAATGGAGTACTATTGACAAGCTTAATGTCAAACTCTAACTACTAACCACTAAGCTAAAAATTGGCTAGGAAAGTAATGAGCTACAACAGTTTTAACTGAGTTAAAACTGTTGAATGCTGATGCAATTGGCAAGGCCCTAAAGTGCAGGCCAAACTCTAAGCTAAAATCTCATGTGCTCACCTTCTAAATGTATCTAACTTATACTAACATAAAATGAACCCTAAAATGCCATAAATCTCTTAAATCTAAAAAACATTTTACACTTAAACTGCCCTGGTGCTGGCAAAAGATTTTAAACTCTAAACTCTTGAGTTCTCCTAACTAATTCTCAAGACTTGTTCTAAACTTGGTGATGTAGCCTAACTCAACCAAGCAAAAGGTTTTGACAGGAATGTGTTGACTTTTTAAGTCAAAAACAGCCTAATCCAAACACTCCTTAATCTAACTGTCAAAACTAATTTTGCACTTAAATTCTAATTTCAAGCTTAATCTCCTAAAACCTTTTATCTACTACTGCTTAAACTAAACCAATGAGGCTATTTAAGCTTTTAAAGTCCTAGCTTATGTAGAAAATTAAGCTAGTTTCTCTACTAGCTTAACTACTTTTATGACAGAATTTAACAACTAATGTTTCTCCCTAATTCAGCTTAAAAACATTTTAACTTTAAACCATCTAAACAACATAAACATGATTAAGCCTAAGGTTAACAAAGAAATAAGCTACTTAAGGTAAACCATATTGATGTTAAGATGAAATTTAAGGAAAAATAAACCTGAGTTTTTTTTTTGTAGACTCAGACCTAAGCCACTCCTGTAGAGTGAGTGGCTTGCAAATGTAACCCTACTGGCTCCCTAGCCTCTAAACCAAAGAACCATAAGCTCAATAAGCTAATAGAAGCTTATTAACCCTTCATGCTTCCAAAATGAACTCACAACTCCTCAAGTGGTCATGCTTTGATGTAAGTTGTGGGAAATAAGTAAATAAATGTCTAAGAACACAATTTGACTGAATTTGAGCTTATGAACATGAATAAGCTCAAAAGAGCTTATGGAGAGCTTATTAAAGTAAAACAGCTTAACCTTGAAATCAAAGGACAAAGATACTTGAAAACTGAATTATATTTCTCAAATTCGTAAAGTACAAGCTAAAAGAAGAAGGGTACAAGTGATCAAAGCTAAATTTTAAAAACTGAAAAGTCAAATGCTTAGAAAAATGAAAAACATAGAAACTGAAAAATAAAAACTAACTACTTGCTCAAACTTCTGTCTTCTCTTTCTTTTTTATAGGCTGCTAATGTGCTTGTTGTGCTTGTTTTGTGAGAGCAAGACCAAAAAATCATCTAAACCGTCCACTAGCTTGGGGATTTGTGGGATTGTCAATTGGGATTAGGGTTTTAGTGAAGTGGGGGGGAAGGGTTTGTCCATGGGGTTGAAGGGTTGCAGGGTAAAAGGTGAGATGGCAAACCCGTGAGTGAGTTTTGGGGGAGACAAAAATGGCGGGAAAGACTGGTATGAAAAGGTTAGGGGTGACAGGGTAAAGTTTTATTATGGAAATGGGCAATTTTTGGTCCTTTTATGTGGTTAGTTGTTATTGCACCCACCGTCCTTGTTGTTTAAAACTTTTGGGGACTTGGCAAAACAAGTCCCCAAGAGTGTTATGTCTAGTTGCATCACTCGTCCTTGTTAGTACAAGTATGGGGAGTTGGCAGTTTTGCCCCCCCCACTTGTTACTTTGCTTAAATGGCAATATGACCCTTCTCTTCTTTTCTCCTCTTTTCTTTTATAAATATAAGTTTAGGGGTTTGGCAATTTCAACCCTTAAACTATAATTCCTTGATTTGATGACTTTGGATTTGTCGAGGTTTTACTTGGGTTACTTTGACCTTGACTCAATTGACTTTTCTGTTACATTTTTGACTTGATTGACTTTCCGGCTTCGATTTGGCTTTGTCTTTCACAGTCTTTTCCATTCCGAGTCCGGTTTTGTCGTTTTGGCTTTGTTTTTCGTCCTTTTCTTAGTTATCCGTTCCTGCACAATACAGTTAGCAAAACAAGCATATATTTGGCATTTTAAGTCCGTTTTTGGTTATTTTAGCTCGTTTTTAAAGGTAAAAGGTATGTGTAATTAAGCACATACCAAAATCCCCTATACTAAGGTATTGCCGTGTCCTCACGCAATGCTATGAAGTAAACATTTACGAAAACTAAGAATCTCAATCCCCCTCGACTAATAACTTTGAAAAGTAGCAAAGTGTTTGTCAAGGGAAACTAAAGAATCAAAAGCTTCGACAAGTCCCGTTTTCACCACTTTTTTATTTGTACACAACGATCCTAATATTTTTGGATTTTCTATTTCTTTTCTCGTCTACCTGTTTGACTCCTTTAATTACATCCAACATTGGATCATAGAATGAGAAAACGACCATAGAGTAATCTACTACCTACGGATGTCCTGACGGATAAATTCCATCATCTCCCCGATTTTTCCACTAGTTCCAAAACCAAGCAATTAAACAAGATCATTTGACAATATAATTAATCTAAATGCTAAGCACTCATACATATGACTTGTGAACATTTCACTCCACATGAGTGTATGATTTTAAATGTGTGTACTCATATCAACTCAACCAAAGATCAACTTATTTTCTAGTCGAGAATTCAAGAAGAATCATGAACTCAAAGCAACAACAATTAGGATCTTGTAACTTGATTTTAAAGAACGAGATATAAACTGTAGAACTTTTTGCAACAGTTTCTGCCTTATAAACATAAGTTCTTAAGGCTAGGAATCGCGTTGCTTAGTTTGAACACCTACAAAGGCCCCTCCCGCTCCCTAGTAGGATACACAACCAACGAACACGATTTTCTTAGTTAGAAAACCCCACCCCGTTGCCTAGCTTAGTGGAAGATCACATCAACCACCTTCTTCCTAAATGGCTAAGGATTTGTGTCTTAGTTGAACCCTCACCTAGACCCTCGTGCTTCCTGATGAGATATCACAACACAAAACATCCAAATCCTTAGAAGTAAAGATGTCTTAGTTTGAACCCCCCACCTCGTGGTTTGCGGAGTGGGAAATCACGACACATCTATTTACCTTGCTCCATATAATCAATTGTATGCTCATTGCAAAAATTTCAATAACATCATATGCATTTTTGCATACATGCTTCTTGCATTTTAAACTTTCGAATTATTAAGAAACAAAAGATCCTTTGAAAAGAATCAAGTTACACATTTTAAGCTTTTTCTAAAAACATCGATTGAACTTAGTTGAACTGAATTGAGTACGTAATGATTAGGTGGATTAGAAGCCAATGGGGAGAAAAAGCCAACAAGTTACTCATAAAACTTATATTTACTCTAATCTTTTTTGTTCTTCACCTTTTTAAAATTCGAAGCAATCGAATTCGTGAAAGCTTAGCCTACAAGCGGTAAGTTGAGGAACTAGCTAGGGCTCAACACGCCCGATCGAGTCAAAAATTATTCTCATTCTACCCATTAGGAAAGTCAAAACTGTGACAAAACACTTATTTTATTTTTGAAAATTTTTAAAATTTTTCAATTTTTTGGTATTTTTGCAAAAATTTGGTGGTAAAAACGGGATTACGTGATAACAACAGCTGCAGGCAAAAATCAAATCGAAGATCCCCCCCCCCATACTAGAACTAAACATCGTCCTCGATGTTTCAAAGGGGTTCCTACGTAAATCTAAGGCCGTTTATGAAGTGTGCCAAAAGATAAAACGTTAGTCGATTAGATTTGGATACTGGATTCCCAAAATGAAGCTGAGGATGTGAAACTCTTGTGGAATACTGCAAGCACGAGAGTCTTCACAATCCGGGAAATCCTGGACATACAATACAAAGCACACAAAACATGGACAAAACACGGGTAATGGAAAATGTAAGCCTTCTCACACAAAAACACTTATTTATTACATACTACTGATAAGCATGGGGTGCCTCCCACGAAGCGCCTTGTTTTTGTTAACCGAGTCACAAGCTCGACTCGACCCCGAATTCATTGGTCCATGGGGAAGCAAGTGGAAGATAAAATCATCATCGGACTTTCATATAAACATTGAATTTTATGAAAGTTCCCCTTCGAATGAGAACGGTCCGTCATAAAGAATTGATAAATGGAGATGCCAGGGTAAAAAATGGTATCTTCAATCCTTGTGGAGAAAGATATGGAGGGACAACGGGGATTCGAGAGGAAAAGGCAAGAAAGATCCATACAACAAATTTAAGTGAAGAGAGCAGATAGTTCATCCACAATGTGGTGCATTCACATTAGTCGTATACACATCTTACTGAACCCGAGGTCAATAGAATCAAATCCCTCACCGGATCGGGCTCATCTTAATTTGAAACAATCAAGTTCCGGGTAGAGGCAAGATGTGAGTGAGTCATCGGCGAACTTCCTCAAGGAATAAAGTCACTCCAAGATCGGCAAGGAGGAAACTGATCAATTGAAAGATCAAAGATAAACGAATCAAATAGAAAAAATAAACATGATAGTGAAACTGCCACAACTCCTCTCTTTTAAAATGATCGTTAAATCACGAAGAAAAAAGCTTTATAATATGAAGCGATTAACTCAGAATGAAGTAGTGGGACTGCCACTACTAAAACCTATCTAAGATTAAAGCGAAAAGTTACAGATCGAGAAAAGAATTATCAAAGGTTATAGCCCTCCACCAAAAAAGATTAGGAAATGTAGGAGGTAGAGCTTGATCACAACTCGGAATATGGAGTAAGATTATCTCTTAATGAAATCGATCTAGCATTAAAAATTGACATTCAACAATTTTCACGAAGGATACGTCTTTGAGTTGTTAAAAAGAATGTCATCATTAATCCTTCCAACTTTCGGATCAACAATCTCCACCATCTCTAAGCTGACGATCTCAACATCGGGAGGTGATGCATCGACATAATCTAAAACCTCACCGTAGAAGAGTCCGTCATCACTCGAAGAATTATCATCTAGGAATTGAACAAACAAACAAACTCAGAATGTTCAATGAGAAGCATTAAGAGGGGTGGAATATTCAAAAAGAGGCACATCACACATTTTTGTTGGAATACCCTCCGGACACAACTTTGGTATTTTGGGACAAGGTCCTCAACACTAGACTTTATGAATTCGTCCGATTCCGTTTCCGGAATAGTGTCAAGATGCTTGTCCCCCATACTTAGAGAGTTATCGGGTTCCTCGATTGGTAAAACGGGTGTGATTGCAATGGTATTGTCTTCGTCATCATCGTAGCAAATGGGAATCTTCCAAGATCGATCTTTAGCCGCTTGTTCTTCGCGAGACGTTCGCTTATTTTTCCTTCCTTCTTTTGATATGACTGTTTGATCAACCAAATCACGTAAGGTTTTCTATTTGATTTCATAAGCTTTGTTTGAGAATTTGAAGGTCATTATGGGAATAGAAGATTGGATGATTGACGTAATATGCGGGGGTTGAACTTGGTACAGAAACCAAACGAATATGAATCAAAGCAAAATTTTTGCCATGATAATAGTCTTCATATCAATTGGTTTACATTGGCAGGTTTCATGAGTGACCCCCGTAATTTTCAACACTAAGATATTGATGTGGGAAAACTCGGTGAATTTTGTGGAAAATAATCAATTTTTTGATTGAAACACCGGTCCCCCTATTGTAGACAAACGGACTTGAGGTGGACAATCGTAACCGTAGAAGAAATCGTTCCCACATAAACTCACGAAGAGTATGGTATGTATTGAGATTTGGTTGGAGGATAGGTTTCACACTGGAGAATCGTTAGAAAAGTATGTATTTGAAACATTGATTTGTTTTCCATTTTTCCAACTTTACAATAAAAAACAAAACTCCATCGTATCATGCACCCACATTGTTGGCATGTACGTAAACAGACATTGTTGTTTGCATACTTTGTGGAAGCTCATCCAATGTTTTGATTGTATGCATTGTTCCTGATTAGAGATAATCGGAACACTCGGAGGGCAAATTATACACCGTAAGACACCTTTCCCACAAGACTTACAAGTGCATTGTCCACAAAAGATTCCATCTAAAACGAATTACCGCACTCGAGACACGACAATTGGTCGATGAGTGGATGACTTGGTGAGAATTTTTACCCGGGGACCTTATTACCCAACGAATGGCTCATCGCGGAGCTATAACAAACGTTGGTATTGTCATTGGATGATTCGGAAGTATCTTTAAGGTCTTTGAAAAGTTCATCTTTTACATAATATGTAAACAATTCTTCCTTAAATTTCTCTCGTAAAAGAGCACATCCTTGACAATACGGACCATCAACCGGGGTTCCAAACTTTGCACACCTTGCACAATTTCGAGGGGGTTAGGAATACAAAGAATCATGTCTTCAAGACCCTCAGTTGAACCAACAAAAAGTCTGCAGTGTACAAAAAGCTCCATCAATCGAGCATTCTTTAATTGCGTAAAATTAGATTCAAACGATAAAATGAAAATGACGTCATAAGTATTAAACATTAAGATGGGATAGAAAAGAAATTAAAATGATACGAAGAAAAAGAAGATTATTTTTGGGTTTTCCATAATTCACAATTTATTTAACGGACAAAATGATAAGACAACTTTAACCAAATAATCTACTATACTTCACACGGGTAACTATCTCAAAAGAGGAAGATTAGAAAACCACAGGAGAGCGGACTAGGAGTAGAATAAGCGCGAAGCTTATTTCTTTCTCCTATCGGGTCCGTCGTTTCCTAGGAACAACCCTCCTTATACCCAATTTAAGTTTGTTAACCTTTCAAGGTTAGTCGTACGTTTAAGAGACACAAAAGGGCAAATTTTAAATCTCTTGTTCGAGTTGGAACCAACAAGTTCACCGGAAGTATATTAATGATATAAACCATCTGTTGAGAAATTATATTTTGGTATTTTAACCAATTTTGTGAATTTTATTTTATTTTTTTATGGACAATGTTTTTATATTTTTGGTTTTTTTTCTTTAGGTTATTATCTGATAATTATAACACTAAAAGAAATGAAAAATATTTTTGTACTTTTATAATATTTTTATAATAAAAGAAAATATTCACAGTTTCAAAAACAGTTGATCAAACGTAACGATAACGTTTCACAATTCCTCCCCGCAACGCTGCCAAAAATTGACTGGCGGTATCACACCGTAAATATATATAATACTCTAAAAAAATAGTAAAATATAATAACTAAGTAGAACAATCCACAAACATGAAACCGGAGAAGTAGTATAGAGCTTTCTCCGTGTCGGTTAATTGCCCAACATAGGCTGGACTGGTAAATCGATACTATCAGAAAGATTTGAGTTTGAAGGAAGGAATTGGTTTGGGAAGTGGAAAAAGTCAAATTAGATAATAACGAACTAAAACGTTTAAGAAAAACCTAGAAATTATGAAAATAAACTAGAAAACGAGAGCCCGAATCCCGAACAAAAGGGGGAAAACCTAAAATCTTTAAAAATAAGCCTACGAAGAAATTTTTTCTTCTAAACTACTCTAGGGATCAAAATAAAGAAGAATGAAAAAGACCTAGACCGAAAACGGAGCTCGTTTGAGACCCCAAAAACGATCAAAACAAAATCCCGTACCCGGAAAACCCCGTACTTAAAACATGAAAAGTTGTAAAAATTACCCTAGAAAACGAAAAAATTTTATTAATTTTTCCCTACAAACTAGAAGACAAAAGAAAAATTTCTAAAAAAGCAAATATTTTTTTGATAATTTTTGTATTTTTTATGAATTAAATAAACTTTTAACTAAATTAAATTATAAAAAATATTAAATGATTACGAAAAATTCTGAAAAATTTACAAAAAATACTAGACTCTACGAAAAATGTAAAACAAAAATAAGCTGAAGGAATAAGCCCGAAAATAAGCTTAAACAGCTTTCTAGCTTATGAGCCAAAAACATGCTTAAATACCAAGCGCCTTGGATCTTTAACGAAAAAGACCCAAGGGCGCAGTGGTAAGAGTGGTGTTATAAAGGGGGTTTGTATCGCTTGGTCCCGGGTTCGAGTCTTGCTCACCCGGGCCAAGTGTCTTTCCCCCTTTTTTATTTTTTTGCAAACTCTAGGGTAGAAAATGTAAGAAATGAAACTAAAGGGTAGGCGGGTAAACTTTTGACAATTTACACTCCAGTGTAAACGAATACCCCTAAACTATCAAATATATACAAAACAGACCCTACGATTATGGCTTAATTTTGGCTTATTGAAAAATTGAGAATCAGCAGAAACTTAAAACTAAAAACTTGTAGAGGAGCTTATTCTAAACAACATTAACAAAGACACTTTCTCCTTTTAACAACTAAATAAGCTAGAAATTAAGCCTTTATTTCCTGTTCACAGAAACTAGTGATTTAAGAGCTTTTTTAGATAATGGCTTATTTCTAGCTTATAACTAAATGAAAATGGAAAGTAAAAGAAGCTAAATGTAGATTAAGATATGTGCAAGAGATTTCTAAGAAAAAATAAGCTAGGTGTTAACAGAAATAACAAGAAATTTGAACTGAAAAAGTGCAAGTTTAGGCTTAAAACTGATTTTGAGGTGAGCTTATTTTAAATAAATCTAAACAGCTTAATACTAAACCTTAAAAGCTGAAAATTTGGAAATAAGCTATGCTAGGAATATAAAACTAACCTAGATAAAAGGTTTTTCAATTTTACAACTAAAAATGAAAATTCAAACTAGAAAATAAGCTAGAAATCTACATGCTGCTGTACCACTTTTGCAGGCTAAAATAAGCTAGTCTAAGAGCTTAATATTGAAACTAAAGAGCTTATCTAGATTCAGCTAATGGAGTACTATTAGTGTGCTAAATTCTAAATTCTAATTCTTACTTACAAATTCTAAAAAGTGTATAGAAAATGGCAAGCAACAGCAGTATAAACTGCTGTTTGCTGATGCAATTGGCACACACTAAAGTGCAGGTCTAAAGTTCAAGGTTTAGAGCTTCTAAACCACTCCAACAAATGCATTTGAGTGAGCACAAATCAGTTTTGAACTCTAACATGCTTTAAACAATCCTACTCACTAAATCTATTTGAGCTAAAAACTGCCCTGGTGCAAACTTACTCTTTTTAAGCTCTAAACTCTTAAATGTCTTCACTTCACAACAGACTCATAAAACCTTTTGTACACTTAATCATAAACTTTACTCAACTTTATAAAGAATTTTGACAAAATGCTGTTGACTTTAGGAGTCAAACACAGCCTAATCCAAACACTCCTTAATCTAACTTTCAAAACTAATCTTGCACTTAAATGCAATTATCAAGCTTAATACCCTAAACCAATTTATCTACTACTGCTTAAACTAAACTAATGAGACTATTTAAGCTTTTAAAGGCCTAGCTTATGTAGAAAACTAAGCTAGTTTCTCTACTAGCTTAACTACTTTTTATGACAGAATTTAACAACTAAATTTAACTCTAATATTTCTCACTAATACAGCTTAAAAACATTTTAACTTTAAACCATCTAAACAACATAAAACATATGATTAAGCGTAAGTAGCACAAAGAAATAAGCTCCTTAAGTTAGCCATATTAATGTTAAGGATGAATTTAAGGAATAATAACCTGAGTATTTTTTGTAGACTCAGACCTAACCACTCCTGTAATTGAGTGGCTTTGCAAAGTAACTCCTACTGGCTCCCTAGCCTCTAAACCAAAGAACCATAAGCTCAATAAGCTAATAGAAGCTTATTAACCCTTCATGCTTCCAAAATGAACTCAAAAAAACTCCTCATTTGGTCAGTGCATTGAAGTAGTTTAGTAGGAAATAGTAAATGCATGTCTAAGAACACAATTTGACTGAATTTGAGCATATGAACATGATAATCACAAAAGAAGCTTAGGAGAGCTAATTAAAGTAAAACAGCTGTAACCTTGAAATCAAAGGACAAAGATACTTGAAAACTGAATTATATTTCTCAAATTCGTAAAGTACAAGCTAAAAGAAGAAGAGTACAAGTGATCAAAGCTAAATCTTTAAAAACTTAAAAGACAAATGCTTAGAAAAATGAAAAAAACATAGAAACTGAAAATAAAACTAACTACTCCACTCTCTTCATCTTTCTTCCCTTTTATAAGCTGAGCAGCTTCTTTGTTGTGTTAGTTTGGTGAGAGGAAAGCCAAAAACAAATCTTGACCGTTGAACAAGCCTTGGGGATTTGTGGGATTGTCAATTGGGATTAGGGTTTTAGTGAAGTGGGGGGGAAGGGTTTGTCCATGGGGTTGAAGGGTTGCAGGGTAAAAGGTGAGATGGCAAACCCGTGAGTGAGTTTTGGGGAAGACAAAAATGGCGGGAAAGACTGGTATGAAAAGGTTAGGGGTGACAGGGTAAAAGGTTTATGGAAATGGCAATTTTGGTCCTTTATGGTGTTAGTTGTTATTGCACCCACCGTCCTTGTTGTTTAAAACTTTTGGGGACTTGGCAAAACAAGTCCCCAAGAGTGTTATAACTAGTTGCACGATTCGTCCTTGGTGTATTACAAGTATGGGGAGTTGGCCGTATTGCCCCCCCACTTGTTACTTTGCTAAAATGGCAGTTTATGTGCGACAATAAAGACACCATCGACTTAAGTAAAAACCCCGTCCAACACTCTAGGACTAAACATATTGAAATATGTCACCACTTCCTTCGTGACAACGTCCAAAATGGCAACATTTCTATCGAGAAAGTTGCATCCAAAGATAACTTAGCCGATATATTAACTAAGCCCTTAAAACGTGAAATATTTAATTATTTAAGATTAGAACTAGGAACGATGGAACTCATCATGATAGTGATCCTCCACCCTCCCAAAAATAATCGTAAGCGAAAATCTAATGAAGAAATTAATCATTATTCAAAAGATGTTAATTCTCATTACACGTTCCAATTACAAATTTCGAATCATGAACATAATTGAGATTAGAATTTTACTAAATTAAGAAAATATCAATAAAATGACCATAGATATTTTCCAAGTCTACATGTACACCCTTTAGAGGTCACTACATGAAATTACAAAATCGATTAAAAAGACGAAAAGAATAATCATCGAATTACAACTCACACTTGTGTTGACGATGTTTTATTACGTCTAAATGTTCATAAAGTTTGTGTTATTAGTAATGGTAAAAAATATGCTAAAAGCTAACACACTCCTAGTAGGATCGACATTTTTGAAATTTCATTGGGAAATTCATGACAACTTCCATGTTATGCTCAAAACTTGGACGTCAAATCTGAAAATTCGATCACATACTCCTTATAACATATATAAGATACTTCAATTACCAAAATAACAACACCACCTCTCAAATTGCTCAAAATCGTGTTCTGTCTGTGTTTGGCACCCTCACAGATCTACGGATCCTTCGTAGGGAGATCCGTCCTTTGTTTAGGTAGATATGTGTCTTAGTCAAACTTACCTTACATTTAAATTATTGGACCACTTGCCTCTTCTCCTCCAATAAAACAACTCCACCTAACATTGCTACCACCCAAGATTGCACTTCCCGCCAACATCATTTCAAGCCATAATTGACATAGATCCATCACCTTTAAGATACTAACAATTAATATTGTAAGTTTTCTCATTTTATTTTTCAATTTTGAGTCTTTACTTTGCATCTTTGCACAAACACTAAGATTTGGGATGATAACATTGTTCTCTTCTTAAAGTATACAAATCTAGTGTTTGAACATCACAATTATTATTCAATAAATGCACACAATGCATTGAAACATAATTTTTCTTCAAACCCCAAATCGCATTTTATTTAAAATAATCATGTTTACATTGCTAATACAAATTAAAAATGATTTTCAATAGAAATGATGGTCTCATGAATGATCTTTCAAGACATACAACTAATGTATTCTCTTGACTTATCAAATTTGGAGATAAAGCAAAAAATAGTTGTGCAAAACATTAATTCATGTATATACAAATTATATATACTATGAGTTTCAAATCGCACTTCTACATAACTTATGTATAATAACACATTTCCAAACGAGTCATATAAATAGATAAGTTTTTAATTGTATTTGCTAATTAATAGGTCCAATTATGCTTGGAATGATGAAACCCGACTAAAAAAGAACCAAAACCTACATACCAAAAATCCATCACCTAAACTCCACTTTAAAAGATGTCAAAAATTCCTTCAAAGTCCTTCAAAATCGTTGTATTCATGAAGGAAGACACGTCGAATCATCCTTCACCTTTGGAAACGACATAGGCGAACAATTCAAAGCTATTCAATTCGACTGTCTTCTTACTTTGAATGGTCATATTTGTCCACGCCTTATCATTGAGTTCTATCGCAAATTCCAACTTATTTGCAACATGAATGATATGTCTCTCTCTATTAGTTTCACCATTAGAGACAAAAATTTCATCATGACACTTAAAAAGTTTGGTAAGATCCTACACATTCCCTTTCAAGGAACTCATGTCTTCTCGAAGGAATGCTCACTTGAGCTTCTCAATCTAACTCATGAAAAACACAGCTCCTATCAAAGTAACATTCCAAACATCCTAGATGTTATTAGTAGCATCTCCATGCCTTTAACTCACCAAAATCATTCAAACCCAAGCATAATCTATCGCATTGATCTTCTTCCCAATATAAAAGATTGGTAACTCATTCTTCGTGAGAATGTCATATGTGTTGACACTCACGAAAGTTCAATAGATGCATGCTTTGTTGTCATGCTTTATCATCTCCAAACATGTCAAAAATTTAATCTTGCTTACTACATTGCTCACAAGATTGAGAATGTCAAAAATCAAGTCGATTGTCCTCTCCCATATGGCTTGCTTATCCCTCGTCTCTACAAGCATGTCCTCGCTATACACCCAAATTTGTTCTGTCCACACTCCAAACTACACTTCGTTCTACACTATCGAATGATGAATTCCATCAATGGGAGAAATGGGAAAAAGGAAGCTAAGGATGAGAAAGCTAATTTCACAATGCCCAATTCGCCATCATCGGCCGAAAGTACTAACCAGTCCTCTCCTTTACTGGGATATTGATAAAGAATTGCCTTAGTCAATCAATGGTAGTTTATTTATTAGGAATCATGGATTATTATTCTAGGATGTTAGTTTGCTTATTTGCCGTATGCTTGCCATTACTGTGTGCAAAACTATAATATTTTGAGGATTATGTATGCTTATAACTGTTATTTATGCTTTAATTGCTTAATATGTATGTTCTTTAAGTCTTTGGGATGCTTTAGCCCTTTCTGGTCATTTTTGACCATCTCACGGATCCACAGATCTAGGAAGCCTAGATCCGTGCCCTGTTATGGTGGATCTGTGTACACCCCTGATGACTAATTTTGTCCCTATTTTTTACCTCCTATTATTTTATATCTTGATCCTTAGGATAAAATGCATCCTTCCATATAATCCAAGAACCTTTATACCAAAGCTTACATCAAACCCTCTATATAACACACATACTCCAAACCATTCAATCTCATTCCTTTTCCTCTAGATCACAAAAATGTCTAGTTCATCCAGTGACTCAACACCTACATTCAAAAGGAAAATCATTCAAGAACATCTCAACAAACATAACTCTAACCAAAACAATCCAAATAATCCTCCTCTTGAAGTCTTGGAAGAAAGACTCGCACATATTCATCACTTGACATGTCATTGTTGTTGTTCTTCTCGATGTGAAATCGAACTAGTACTACGAGAAATACATCTCATGTTCGAATACATACAAGAACACACTTCGCAAAACCACAAACCATCCTTACACAACCAGATGGATCACTTGATCCCAACAACAAACTACGACCCTCATCTCATTACATGTAGATGTTGTAACAACAAAATAGAACAACTTCAATGCATACATGAAGGAGTTCACTTCATATGCTCCTACATTCAACACCACCTTGGATCTTCATCCAACCCACCATACTTTCCGCACTAATCACCTTGGTGTTTCTCCTCACCCTACGAATTATATGTAAAAATTGATATTTTATCCCAAGATTTAGAATTTTTTTGGTTTTTCTTTTTCTAGTTTGTTATAAGTTTTTCTAGCTATAGTCCTTTTAGTTTATTTTGGCTAAATGCCCAATTTTATATTATTTCTCTTATAATGGAATTAACATTATTAATTGTTGTGTTGTGATGATGGTGGTTGTTTATTGCTTATATATATGCATGTGTTGTTGCTACACACACACACACACACACACACACACACACACACATATATATATATATATATATATATATATATATATATATATATATATATATCGTTTGTCTACTAACCTTTGTTTTGTAGCACGCCCCCTCCCCAGGAGCTGTATTGCTTTGAGTGGGATTGTTCGAAGGTCTCCTGATAAAGATCCATAGCTTGATTACTTGGTGCCCCAAGCAAGGGGGAGCATACACCGAGGAGGAGCACTTGCAAATTCGTCTTTATTATTATTTTTTTACTTTGCATTCGTCACGAAGTTACTTAGCATTCGTCAAAATACGACTTGCAAGCCGCGCCTCTACAACACTTTTTGTTCGACAAAAAGGGGGAGAAGATATGTAAACTCAACCACTAAATACTTATGTAGTAACTTTTAATAAATATGAGTTTATATTTTGTCATCATCAAAAAGGGGGAGATTGTTAATACAAATATTCGCGTAAAAACGATATTTATATTTAATGATCTTCGAGTTTTGATAATAACAAATATAATGTCATACTACGTAAAAGTTTACGTAAACAAGTTATTTAGTCGTAAGTTTACTTGACGACGAAAAATCACTTAAGGTATGAATATGGCATTATAAAGCGTAGTTAATGATCAAAGAAAAATATCTTTTCTTGCATTCAAACTTAATCATTTGCATAAACCTTTTCTAATCAAATGATTTCAAGTAAACACATGATTAATTATAAGCTAGTCATATTAATTATGTAAGACAAAATAGGATTAACCATAAGTAGAAACAATCTTTTCAAATCTTCCCAAATCTAGAAAATCTTTCTTTATTTATGTTAAGAAATATTTTCTTTATAGAAGAGTCTAATAAATCTGATTTTTAAGTACATAAGAGTATTTTGTTAAGATTTGAGGTTAATCACAAAAAGACAAAATGTGTCCCAGCTGCACCACACGGATCCAACAAAACCAAAGACGAATACAGGGTTTGGTGGATCCGTGGATTCATGCGAACTAGCTATTGGACCTGATTTTGAATTTCAAATGTTGGCTATAAATACCAACCTCATGTCTTCATTTTAGACAACCCTTTCCAATATTTTTCTTTTTAGCTTTTTCATTTTCATACATTCTTTGATCATTATACTTGTTTCATAATCCATTACAAGTGATCAAATCATTCCACTCTTTAGTGAAGAACACTAACGAAGACATCAAGCTTTCAAGAGAAATTATTTTAGTTGGTCATCAACTTTTGTTATATATTAACTATCTACAATCTCTGTGCTTGTGTTATCATACGTGTATGATAGGTTAGTATTTTAGGCTTTAAAATACGTATTGTGTTAGATTGGTTCTATCCGAATAAACTCTCGGTAATTTTCGCTAAAGTAATACAGAAAAAGTGTAAGCGACGTGTACGTTTTTTTCCCTCCGCCAAAAGGGTGCTTGTTGACATAGTGAAGAAAACGCTCAAGTTAGGGTACGCAGGGGATGGAGTTAGGGCGAAGAGGAGCTTCGGATCCGAACCCAACCCTATACATATTGTGTCCATCGGTTTGATCTTTCCTATCTTTACTAAATTTATTATCCCCGCATTTACTTATTCGTTTATTACGTCGCTATCATATACACTTGTATATATCTTTTGAGTTCACATAAGTAGACAATCTAAGTTTTATTTTAAAACGGTAAGAACTATTCAACCTCCCTTTTTATTTCCACACCTACGATTTTTATAAAAAATGTTTAAAAAAGTATAATATATACTATTTCAAACCCCCTTTTAGTTACCCACACCTAACGATTTTATAAAAAATGTAAAGTTTATATATATATATATATATATATATATATATATATATATATATATATATATATATATATGCGTATATATATATATGCATATATATATATATATATATATATATATGTGTGTGTGTGGTTGTTGTGTGTGTGTGAGAGTGTTGTGTGTGTGTAGAAGCGGATCGATTGAGAATGTTTTTATTTTGAGAAGATTGAGAAAGTTTTTCAAAAACGATAGAATGTTAACTTTGATTCAAGATTATTTTTTTATTTTTTTTCATACAAAAACTCATTTTAATGCAATTTTAATTCAAAATGTGTAAAAAAAATATTGAATCAATGTTAAAAATCTCTCGATTTTGCGATATAACTACAATACTGAATCATCTGTACAGTTTTAATGAATCTTTACCATAACTCGAATTATTAAACATGATTCGGTGAATCAAATTATGGTTGATTTATAGAAGTTCGATTCACTATACATGATGTTTTCTACTTGTGAATCAAATCAAAAATTAAGAATCTATTTGGCTCAAACGAAGATTTCTTAAAACTTCTTAAAATAAAAACATTCTCAAGGAAACGGAGCCCTATATGTGTGTGTGTGTATAGTATATATATTATGGTATATATATATATATATATATATATATATATATATATATATATATATATATATATATATATATATACATACATACATACATATATATATATACATACATACATATATATATACATACATACATACATACATATATATACATACATACATACATACATACATATATATATATATATAATATATAACACACACTACTATATATATTGTAGGGGGGGGTATATGAGTGATTGTAGTATGGATATATATATACTAGTTCAAAGGCCACGCCTGATGGGCACAGCGGGGGGGGGGGGGGGGGGGGGGGGGGGGGGGGGGGGGTCCTATGAGGAATAATCCAAAGTGAGAGATCTATATAAGGATGGGGGGGGTGGTATGGGGGGGAGGGGGGGGGGGGGGGGGGGGGAGGGTTTGTGAGTTAAAATGGAGTCTATTTTTTAGAGTGAATATGAGATTTAAATAAGAAAGACAGCGGTAATTCCGCTAGAGGAAATAACACTTAATAAAATTGAAGCACCAGTTCATTAAACAAATATAGATATTTTTTTAATTCAAAGATTCAAATGTGAAATAAAGCTTCTTTATACACAAAGTTGTTCAAGGTTTATCAAAACTCTAAGCATACATTTTAAAGCACCATTAAGTATGAATCATGAAAATGAGAAGAATAACATGGTAAATATGCATACAAATTTACTCAGGAAGATTGTAAGAGTAATACTTGGTTTTTAAATACCTTATCCTTTAATCAATCGAATATTTAAAAAATGCATTTCTAAAACATTTTTTCTTGATACTTTTCACATTATTTCCGTGACTCATAAAATGTAGTTCAATTACCCACAACTTATGTTGCTCCATGTTAACTTAGTTTCTATGTTAAAGTATTTAAAGAGGGAACTTTCATAATCTGTTACATCTAAGACAAATTTTATTACAAACCTTCTTGGTCAACAACGGTTAAGTCATGGTAATTGTGTTGACACATCCAAGTATCCAACTGTTAGAGTCTATAAAAATAATCTAAGATTTTCATTAGTAGTTAGCCAGTATAAGCTTTTCTCTAAAGAGTAGTTTGTTAAGATAAGGCCATGGTACACATACAATTATCAGTCACAATAATACAATCGCTACTTAATCATCATCTGACAAACATACCGGGTCACTGCTACCGGCCTTCTTTACCAAATTCAGTTACGTCCGAAAACTCAGGTTGAGATGGCAACGTATTTGGCTGCTGATTAAATTTAGCTTTCTTATTAGTGTCCATAAGTAAATCAAGCGCTGATAGGCATAGATTAAGAGACCCGTCAGATGCGCTATAAAGCATTATCTATAAAGCATTCTTCTCGGTAACTTTGGCAGCGAGCTTGCTCTGACCAACTGATACACACAACTTGACAAAGGATATACTTAGCAAGAAACAAAGATAATATAAGAATTACTCATAAGCTAAACACTTGAAATGGTCTTAACTTTAGCAATAAACGTTCAAATTTATAAACATATATTGTTGTTACTTAGTATATTTACCTTGACAAAGGATATACTTAGCACCCATCGTAACTCCCCAAATAAAGCATTCCTACCAAAACCAAGCTCTTTATTGCAAACAAAATCTGAGAAGAAAGTCGAGCCCATTTTGTCACCTCTACGTCACCTTGAAGCAGTTTTAGAACCTATGTGAAGTAGATATATTAGTATGCTAGAGAAGAACAAAACATTAATGGTCATGTCATATCATCAATACTAATATATTAGCCTAGCTAGTAGCTTCCAACTAATATAAATAAGGGACTTACATTGCTCATTTGGGGCCAAGCACATGGTGAACGTCGGATACAAAGCATAGTACATCCCACCATATTACTGCGGTAGATTCTCTCAAAGCTTTTAACAATGACAGCTTCTTTTCCCTGTCAAAAATCCTTAACCGTTATAACCATCACGAACAAATCTAATTTGAAATCTAGACAAAAAATGAGAATATAGGTAGAAATTTCGACCTATTTACATATGAAATGGGGTTTTATTCTGGTTAATGTTTTCCTTGTTCAGAAAAATAGATTCAATAACATACATCTAGTGCACAACCAAAGGAACCACTCTGGAATCCTAACAACTAAAAAACTAACAATCATACAAAGTGATTATGTATCCAAATTATAATTACACCACAATTTAAACACAAAAGCAAATCAATCAATTTAAACCTGTTTCAGAGACTGAGATGTGAAATCAACCTTCATTAAAATTGGGTACACTCTGTCTACTATTATACTTTCTTGCAGGCCAAACTCGGATTTTTTTAGTTTCCTCTATCTTCACAGCATTATCCTCATAAGCAAACTTCACATCTTTTACTTGCAAATTTAGCAATGACAACTCTTTAATCATACTCATAACATTACATAGTGTATATCTACAGGTCCACTATTCTTTGTGCAACCATCGGTAGCCCATAAGCTGCAGCATGTTCATTAAATTTTTTATAAAGATCTGCTATTAGTATAATAAATTCATAACTCAAATGCTAAAAGTAGCAAAAAATACCTCAATCAAAGTGAGACCAAATGCCTCTATGAAAATTGGATTGATGAAACACCCTGTGGACAGAACTAAAACAAAATTTAGCCATTATCAATGTTCGAAATATGCAAGTGAAACACGAAATAAGAAAAAGAATGTACTTTCCAAAATAAACCCATATGGTTAGCTTTGTGAGTACCTGCCATCATCATAGTTTTTGTATCCATCTTGGTAGGTCTTGTGGCCTAGTTCATGGGTTCACGTCTCTTAGGAGAGATAACTCTTGAAAATTAAATATGGTATAATTTTAGATGATATTTTTTTTGAAGTATAAATAGCATATAGAGTAAGAAAGACTTACCATGTGTACTTTTCAAGTATTTTGACGTGAAAGCGACAGTTGACACGGATCTAATTATGCATCCATTAGCCAGATACTTCGTACCTTCACGTCTTCAAATATAATTACCACGTTTTTGATTTCAAATTTAAAAACAAAATCAGAATTTAATGAAAAAGATAAGACTTATATATAATGCAGGAATGTTATGGTTAAGATGTAATGTGTTGAAAAATGTTTTTAATTTTCCCTTTTATATATAATTAAAACGTTTTT
>BQNB010104779.1:8303-23742 GCA_026074375.1 Tanacetum coccineum
ATTTAATATTTGCGTATATTTGGTAAAGGTTCGCGTTGGTGAGTTTATTTACATGCTAACGTGACACACGACTAGCAAAATAAAGAAAAAAAATGTATGATATGAATACGTATAAGAGTTGTACGTGACTTACAATGTACGCCAACTCTTGGCTGGTGTACCTTCTTGTGACCTTGAATGATAACCTAGTGGTGTTTGTGAGTTCGAATGTGATCAATGAAGGGGTTTGTTTTTGGTTTGAGCCTCGAACACAAGAAACAATTATGTGTGTAATTGTTTTAGCTTAGAGAGAGGATATAAGAGTTTGGAAATGTGTTAAGTGAGATAGTGAATGTTATTTATAGGATAAAAAGCTAGTTAACTCTCTTGGTTTCACAAACAACCCAAACTGAACCAAATTTGTGCCCTAGGAGGTAGTTTTTGAAGTTTTCTAGTTACTACACCTTGTTTTGTTAAACCACACAAATACAATCTTTAATTACTTACATGATGTACAAGATTTACCTAAGATCATACAAATCTTACGGATTTGTGTGTGTTTGTTGCTTAGCCGTGGCCTAAGGGGCAAAAGAAGGGTTCATTGGTTATTATCCAATGTGTAATAGATTTGTGGAGACATTAAGGACTAACATTAATTAGCCATGAGATGTACATATACTCTAGGATCATTAGGAGATTTCTAGGTATGTATATATGTATGCCGTAGGTTTTGGTAGGGAAAGAAGGATCCAAAGTGATCTCTAACCTATGTGTACTAGCTAACTAGAGACATGTTGTACAAATCTTAATTAGACTTGGATGTACATTGTACTTAGTGTAAGATTTAAGGATTTCTAGTTATACTTGTCCCATAATTCGGCTCTAGTGGGTCTTTAACACAAGAATTGATTTAATTTTGTGTTAAGATTTTAAAAGTGGGTATTGGTTTGAGTCTAGGTATTTCCGGGGTATGTCCAAATGTATTTTATTGCGAAACGTAACCCTTTTACGTAACCAATAAAAATAAAATACGCAAGTTACATAATTATCTTCTTAATAATTATATATTACTTGGTTGATGCAACCCTTAATTTATTTGATGACCGTTTACATTAATTGACTAATGGTTCGTCGGTGTAACATTTCTTCAGATTAGACACATGGAAAGTATGGTGAACTTTGCTCAACTCTTAGTGATCATTAATAGACGTAAACAATGACATAAAATGAAAATGTTACAGTCTCCACCCGTTAAAAGAACTTTGTCTTCAAACTTACGACTGAATGTGGAGACGAACGCCCGATTTTGGGTACGAGTTGTGGTATTTTTGTTTGAAAACAAAACTCAACGTCTAGGTGATACTCAGGGCCCCCGCCGATATTCCCGCGAACCTTAACAAATGGTATCTCGGCTTCGCTTCAATCGTTATGATTCTCCCCGTGTCCAACGATATACACGGGCTCTTCCACAAACTAGAGCTTATCGTTAAACATAATTCTTCAACGGCATGACTAATGTTCGTCAGCTAACATTTCTTCAGAATTAGACCCCAGGAAATATCTAGGTGAATCTGCTCAACTCTTGAGGAAGTTCCAGCTGCTAGAAACTTTCCCCACTTTTGCTAACACCCTGAAAGGTCCGACATATCTCGGGTTCAGCTTACCCCGCTTACCGAATCGTATGACCCCTTTCCAAGGTGAGACCTTGAGCATAACTCTGTCCCCAATCTCGAACTCCATCGGCTTTCGTTTCCGATCAGCGTAGCTCTTTTGTCGATCCTGTGCAGCTTGCATCCTTTGCTTGATCAAGACGACTTTTCCATTGTTTCTTGGATTAATTCCGGGCCTGTCAGTTGGGCTTCCCTAACTTTGGCCCAGCACACTGGTGATCGACATTTTCGACCATACAGTGCCTCATAAGGGGCCGCCTTTATGCTAGCGTGATAACTGTTGTTGTATGAGAACTCGGCCAATGGCAAATGCTTAACCTAGCCCTTGCCAAAATCGATCACGCAAGCACGTAGCATGTCCTCGAGAGTTTGAATGGTTCTCTCGCTCTGGCCGTCAGTTTCGGATATACGTCCAGTGCCTCACTAATATCTGTACCCACAGCTTTATTGAAATGTCTCCTAGAAATTGAAGTGAATCTTCCGTCACAATCACAGATAATTGAGGCAGGTATCCCATGTCTTGCCACTATCATGTTCAGGTACAACCTTGCCAATCTGTCCAATGGATCATTCTCCCTTATTGGCAAGAAGTGAGCAGATCTTGTAAGTCGATCCACAATTACCCAGATGGTGTCGAAAAACTTGTGACGACTAGGAAGTATGGTGATAAAATCCATTCGTGATATTAGTCCCACAGCCACTACGTATTTCTGGTTGTACAAGCAATCCCGATGGCCTTTGATGTTCGAGGTCCTTTGAAAACCCCCCCCCCCCTAGCACATTGTCAGACATTTGCTAACATAACGTGCGATGTCAGCCTTCATGTTTGGCCCACCAATATAAATTCTCCCAACTTGGTAAAGCATTCTTTTCAGAACCGGGATGGATAGAATAATTTTAGACTTGTGGGTTCGTTCATAATCACAGACCTTAAGTCTCCATAACAAAGGTAACTAACACTTGCTAAGTTGTAAACATAGTGTTCCAATCGGCACAACCGGTTCAATCTCTTCCCTGGTATCATCCTCCGATTATACGCCTACAGTCTTCATTAATAGATTCTTTTGGTTTTCGGCTTCGATCTGAGCTTCTAAATTTGTTTGGGGAATCCAAACCAATTGTCATAACTTAGCTCGAACGCCGCAGTGGCTCAATCCGTTCTTTACTGCTCACGCATCGCCACTACGTTTGCTTTCCCTAGATGATTAACGAAATTCACAAGTCGAAGTCACTTAGTAATTCTATGCCACGGCGTTGCCTCATGTTAAGCTCTATTCGATCGAGAAAAGTGTATGTAGGCTTAATAGTAGGTGAACACAGGTGCATCTGGTTTCCGTATAGATAGTACTCCATATCTTTAGTAAACACCTACCGTCCCCCCAAAGCTCTAAATCATGAGTGGTGTAGTTCTTTCTCGTGAACCTTTAACTGACCGAGAAGCATAGGCCATCACTTTCTCTCTCTGCATTAAGCACGCACCTAAGCCGTTTTGTGAACGCATCGACACAGTAGGCCACAACGTCTTCACTCCCCACAGGTAAAGCCAGAATCGGTGCACTGCACAGCTCTGCATTATTCATTTGAAAAGCGTTCTCCTCCTTTTCCTCCCCAGGTTATTCCCCCCCCCCCCCCCCGAACTTGATTCATTTCTAATAAGTTCGTCCATGACTTAGCAATCTCGAAAATCTTCAATAAGCCGTCGATAGTAACCAGCAAGACCTAAAAATTGGCAGATCTCCGTTGGTGTCTTGGGAGACGCCCAATCTTTGATAGATTCTATCTTGGCTGGATCCACATGTATGCCTCTACTATCAATGACATATCCGAGAAATTGTACCTTCGAAATCCAAAATTCACATTTTGAAAACTTGCATACAACTTCTCTCATTATAGCAATTCCAAAATGCTTTAAGGTGTTTCTTCATGCTCTCTTATCGTCTTTTGAATAAAAAGTACCATCGATGAAGACAATTACTAACTAATCCAATTAAGGCAGTGCACACTCGTTCATGAGGTCCCTGAAAACCGCAGGTCGTTTGTCAGTCCGAGTGACATAACCAGAACTGTAATGGCCAAATCGAGTTTCGAAATGCGCCGTCTTTGGAATGTCTTGCTCTCGCACTCTAAGTTGGTGGTATCCTGATCTCAGATCTATCTTCGAATAAATACTGGATCCTTGAAGTTGATCAAACAAATCGTCGATCCTCGGAAGTGGATAACGATTCTTCACTGTCAGTTTATTTAACTCACGGTAGTCGATGCACATCCTGAACGACCCGTCCTTCTTTTTGACAAATAAGACCGGGGCTCCCCAAGGTGAGGAACTAGGCCTTATGAATCCCTTGTCAGAAAGTTCTTGTAATTGTTCTGATAATTCCTTCATTTCGGATGGGGCCAATCGATACGGTGCTCGAGCTACGGGTGCGGCTCCTGGAATTAAGTCGATTTGGAATTCCACTGGTCGAGCTGGAGGAAGACCTGGCAAGTCCTCGGGAAATACTTCAGGAAAATCTCGGACGATTGGTACGTCCTTTATCTGTTTCCTTTCCGACTTGTCCTCCTCTTTCTTGGCGGATATCTGTGCTAAAAAGACCTGGCATCCCTTGGCCATGTACTCTTGAGCTTTTGAACATGAGATAACTGTCAACCGGGATTCTCTCCCGTTGCTACTTTCGTTGCCACGAAAAGTCAAAGTTTCATTCCCGTAGGGAATTTGAACAAGTTTCTCATCGCACACGATCACGGCGTGACATCTTCTTAACCAGTCCATACCGATAATGACATCGAAACTACCCAATCTAGCGGGGCATTAGATCTATGTTGAACGGATGGTCTAAGAAATTTAAGGTGCAACCTCGTATAATAGTGTCTATCCCGACTAATTTCCCATCAGCTAATTCGACATCGTAACAATTTTCTAATGAAGTTGGGGCGATGTTTATCAAGGGACTAAATGCAGTGGATATAAAACTTCTATCGGCACCAGTGTCGAATAATAATGCCATAGGGTTATTTAAAAGGAACGTAACCCGTGACGACATGGCATCAGGGTTTCCCGTGCATTTCTCTCTTCTCTGCATTCCCAACTGCATAAACCCAGCCTTGTGCATTCCCATTCCCTCCATCCTTATTCTTCAACTTAGGACAATCTCTCTTGAAATGCCCTGGTGCTCCACACTCAAAACAACCATTCCCCTTGGGAGCTGCCCCATTGCCCTTCTGAGTATTAGCAACATTTGTGTTACCAGTACTCCTGCAATCGCGAGCAAAATGCCCTACTTTGTTGCACTTGTGGCACTTCTGGGTGCACGGGCCATTGTGGTGAAGATGGCACTTGGTGCACTTGGGCAAAGATCCCCCATAAGGCTTCTTTTCGCCTGTCCCCATATTGTAGACTTTGGCAACATTCTGCCTCTTGAAGGGTTGTTGTTGGTGACCATGGTTGTTTCTGGATGAATCATCAGCCTTCCTTTTGTTGTCAGACTGCCTTTCTGCGTAGGTGCAGAGTTTCTGATCCATCAAGTCGTTGGCCAACTCAATAGTCTCATCCAACGTCTTGGGTCTGGCAGATTTGACGTTCCCATAAATGTTGTCAGGAAGTCCGCTGATGTACTTGTCAACCTTCTCGGTTTCATTGGCAACAAACTTGGTACATATCAGGGCTAGCTCTTGGAAACGTTCAGTGTATGCTGGAACATCGTTCCCCTTGACCTTTAGGTTCCACAGCTCGATTTCTAATTTCTTGATTTCACCCTGCGGACAATACTTATCCGTCATCTTTTTCTTAAGTACTTCCCAAGTCATTGCATATGCCTCGGGACCTAAGGTTCTTATCTGACCATTCCACCAAGTCAAAGCAGCACCTAACAGAGTGCAGGTGGCAAACTTCACTTGATTCTCAATAGCACAACCACTGATATTGAAAACTGACTCCATCTTCTCGATCCACTGAGTCAAACCGACCACGCCTTCAGTCCCCTAGAAGTTCAAAGGTTGACACTTCATGAAGTCAGCGTAAAAACAAGGTCGCATAGTTTGCACATTCCTTCGGTTGTCCTCGTGTGAACTGTGGCTTCCATCTCTATTAGTGGAGTTTCACAGAAGGGCTTGATCAATCATAGCTTGGATGGATTCTGGAGTCATGTTGTTTGGGTTGGTGTTGTTAGGAGTAGTATTCGGTCCTCGTCTTGTCGCAGGTGCCATGATTTGTCTACAACACAAGAGGCAAAACGTGAGGTCATAATTATGACAGAATATAATAATGTATAGATGAGATAACAACACAAGAGAGGTATATAGTACAACATAACACATCTATTTCATTCATAACTTTGAAAATTTTACATGAAATAGTTATCGGATTACACAAAATACAATACAAAAGATCTAAGGCTATGCTAGAGGGGAAAACCCCTAATACTTAACATGCCTATACAATCACCTAGCAAGATAAAATAACATAAATCACTGGATGTGACTGTCAGCATCCCCAGAAGCATCTTGGTGATCTGGAATCCTAGCCTCTGGTCCTGGCTGTCTAGCTCTCCTCTGCTGCTCTCGCAGTGCTAACAACTCGGCTTGCATGTCACTCATCTCTCGCCTCATGTCTCTAATGACTCAGAGAGTCTCTACCATCTGTGCCTGACACCTACGGTCAGTCTCTCGAAGCACTGCTAACTCAGCCTGATGCATTTGAAAGTGAGTCTCATGTACCTGATGTTGTGTCTGAATGAGAGTACCCTGCAGCTGTAGCTGTGTTTGGTGTGCCTGGAGATGGGTCCTCCATGTCATACACATGATCTCGATTTGGGCTAAAGCTCCTGATGAGTCGCAATGACTCAATCTTATCGAGTAGCCTAAGCCCTCTCGGAAGCATAAGCCTCCTCCGTCACCATACAAACTGTCCTTGGAGAAGTTAAACTATCCCCATAAGAGATCGACCCCGCGCGAGTCCAATCGCTCCGCTGTGATATACGAAACCTTACTATCCTGAGCATCCTCTAGGTAAATCATACAAGTCCCTGTGTAGCATGCTCATTAGGAGCTCAACCTAGCTTGTAACTCTAGATTGATCCCTCACTAAGTCATAGGTGCTATCTTAAGAACTGCCTATGTCGGAGTCTACCCAATTAATCCCTAATTACCTAACCCAACATCTCTAATCCCCTGTCGCCTCTCTTCAGCATCTACCATGCTGACAAACCCCATAAGCTATCCCCGAACTTGTAGTCCCTAGCAGTAGACACTCCCCCTATCTCGTATCTAGAGCCTAGGGGTGGACAATACAACTCTGCAGGGTGGCTGCTTAGATTCGGGAATATCACCTACGTCAACAATGGTGGTATGTAAGAGATGGTGGAGATGGTGATAAGTGGCGGTGATGGAAGTCGGCAAGTAACTGCATACAATAAGGGCCTAGTGATGCGATCCTTAGTGCTGGATTGGTTGGACACCTAGATGATGGTAGTAAAGGTGATGGCACAGGTGGTGGTTACGAATGTGCAGGTGAGGCCATGCTCCTAACAAGGCGCTCCCCTACAGAGGGTGGTGATAGTGAGATAGGTGGTGATGGTGATGGAGTAGTCATGGCCAGAAGTCTCTCAACCTCTGCCTCTAGTGGAAGGGATATGGAAATCTGAGGCCGAATGGTAATCCTAGCCCTAATAGTAATGTCAGTGGAGGGTGGTGGTATAACAGGCTTTGTTCCCTCAGGTAGGAAAACAGGCTCATCAACAGGTGCAACAATAGTAGAGTCAGCCGAAGCTAAGTGCTCCTCTTCCTCCTCCTCCTCGTCCTCATCATCCTCATCCTCATCATCCTCATCCTCATCAGCGTCATCCCCAGATGAATCACCGTCATCATCATCTCCATTATCTCCCTCGTCCATAGGATAGTCAACTGGACCATCTTCTGTCTCATCATCCTTGTACTCCTCTGGATCCTCCTCAGGATCTGACTTAGTAACATATCTAGGTGACTCAGTAGTGGGTGAATCAACAGGAGGTAATGGCTGCTCCTCAGCTGGGAACTCATGCTCATCCTCTAATGGTATATACTCAGGGTATATAGGCTCTGACACGTAGTCAGGATCATGTGCCTGTATGAACATAGGCTCATGCTCATCCTTGTCCTAAGGAACTGGCGGTGTCTGTGGATCCTCTGGGCCTGGTATGTAATCCGATGATGGTGGGGATACTGGCTATATCAGGAGTTCGTCGTATCCTAATATGATGACCCGTGGAATACCTCCCTCAGATATCTCTTCATCATCGGCTCCCCAGAAGGCTCTGCCGGGCTCAGAGTCGGTGTAAACGGAAGTGTAGGTAACTGCAGATGTTGCAGAAGACATGACTACTACAAAAAGCAAAAATAACTTATATAAGTATTAATTATAAGAAAGATCGGTATGATATGTCTGTAAACTTTAACTATAAAATTTTTATAGCAATATATGTAATATCATTTATATACACGTATATTAATCATGTAAGCACTTAGTGCCCTACTAATGCTAAAACAATGCATGTCATGTAAGCATATATGTGCTAGATGTAAACAAGTAATGCATGTATGTCTCTCGCAAATCCTATTTGTAAAAACAGTGTTTGAAAATGGTTATAGTCCAGACAAAACTTTTGACATGGTTCTCTATAACCTTGGCTCTGATACCAATCTGTAACACCTTCAAATCTGAGCACGCAGCGGAATGTTGAATATCCGAGGGCATTACATTTATGGATCAATAACACAAGATATGAGAACGACCACTAAACGTGTCATTTTAAAAATATACATTGGATTTCAACCAAAATACTTGTTTATTACATAAGCACAACGGCTCAAATTGTTCAACAACAAAATGTAAAGACTTTACTTCATAACAATTGTCCCAAAATTTAGTATTGACTCTTTCCAAAGAGTGACCCCAATGTATTGAGCCACTCTCATACCTTATGACCTTAGAAAACTGCTTAAAATATCAACATAAAGTTGGTGAATTCATAGATTTGTGTAAATCAATAGTAGGACCGCAAGATTTCAAGTGTATGATTAAGCAACAGATGCAAACATCATAGAAAGTAATTATGTTTTCCTAAGCTCATGACACTGAAGCTCGACGTATATGAATGCAATAAATTGCCAACATTTGCCCATGAATGATGTTCTAACCCGCAACATCCCAAATCCGACATGGTATACGTTTGTTGTCCGGCAAACCGCAAGTGATGCGCTACTCTCCCAAAAGCGGGGATGTCATCCCAAATAGATCTATTTATAACATTCGCGCTTACAATCTAGTAATTGACAGTTCATGATAAAGGGCTCAGTGGTTAATCGTCTATCTTAGGCAAACAGTATATCATAGTATAAATGTACACTTGCGTTCACAATTTATAAATACAAATCATGTTCTCACCACAAAGTTGTAAAATCATTTTAATAATTATTAAAACGTGGTGGCTATGAACCTCACATTTGTAAATAGTCCTCTGAAAATGATAATAATCCATGAATGGCAAATGAATCACCACCGTCATATTACTAGTAATACACAGGCCAGTCTTCTAGTTACGAGTTTAGCTAAAGACTCAATGCATAACTACAATAAATTGCTAGTTTATATATACTGTTATCACTTGTGTGGTGGTGCAAATGTTTAATGTATTTGTATTCACTTAATGGCTCTTGGGAAGGTATACGATTTACACACGTTTTAGTATACGTTATAACGTTTTTAATAAATATTCATATTTATTAAGTCGTGGTTTAACTTGTATGGATATCCGGAAAATATATAACTCGTCCGGTATGTTAAGTGGTTATTAAAAATCACATTTGTTCATGAAATACCCTTAAGTTTTCTATATTACAAAAACAATCCCTATGTTTATGAAAATATAACATTTACACTTTAAACCCTTATGTTTCCAAAATTACACTTTTAGTCCTTCAATTTTTTTAATAATTGTACTTTAGGTCCTTATATGTTCCAAACAGTCCCTTAAGTTTCAAGAATGTCCAAAACAGTCCCCAGACTTAGAAAAATCAGTTTTTGGCAGTTTTAACCCTCTAGTTTACGAATTTACACTTTTAGCCCCTTAACTTTGTAAAAACCACATTTTAAGTCCAATTAAGTTCTAGCAGGTGGCATTTGGGTTTTAATGGACTCCAATAACCATTTATAGCTGTAAGCCTATAAATAAGCTCCGAATTGAGCTTATTTTGGCTTATTGGGCCTTATTGGACCCGTTTAAGGTCCAATAAGCAATTTAAAGTCCATTGATTTTCTAAAGGGCACATAAGCCCTCGTTAAGTCTATTTAAACTTACTTAAAACTGTTAAGCTAAAAATAAGCTAGGGTGAGCTTATTTGAGCTTTTTCAAGCTCATTGGGCTCGTTAGCCCAACAACCCTTAACTTGAATGTTTGCAAAAGGTCCATTAAGGTTTTCTTATGTGATCTATTCATTTTCCTATCTTAATAAGCTTATTTGGTCCTGTTTAATCTATTTTAACCTGGTGGCTTATTTAATAAGCTAATAAGCTCCGATAATGGGCTTTTTGGGCCGTTACGAGTCCGATATATGTTTTACGTGTTTGGACTCGATCCATTTGGGTCCATATACTTATCTAGGTTTATAATAAGTCCTATAAGCTGTCTAAGCTCACAAATAAGCTGCCCAAGCTTATTTGTGGCTTAAGGGCCTCGTTTGGTCACGGAAATGGGCTAACAAGCCCGATAAGGATCCCGAATAGCATTTAACTCTTTTAGACTTGTTCACTTAGGCCGATTACCTTTCTAGGTTATATATGGTCCAATAAGTCTGTATATGCTGTATGGCCTTGTTATGGGTCGTTAGGCCTGATAGTGGCTCGATAAGGTTTCTTATGCACATTGTCTACCTCAACGAGCTCAAAAAGCCTTATAAGCCTTCGATAAGCTCAAGTGAGCTTAATAATAAGCCATGGTTCCTCACTAACGGGCTGTTGGGCCCGTTTGGTTCGTACGTGGGCTGTCGGGCCTAATAGGCTCATTTAGGGTCCGTTTAGTTTATTAAGGATTTTATAAGGTTTCGTTAGGGTTTGGTAAGCCATCAAGCCCTCGTTTTAAGCACTTAGTCCAAATTAAGCTAAGCCATAAGCCACGTTGACCCTTTTGTAGGCTTTTGGCCCAACAGTATGACGTATGTGTCCATTGTGGGTGCTCATGGCTTGGGTTTGTGGTGATAACTCATAAGCCGAACACGTTGAGCTTATTAGTTCTTCCTATGGTTTGTGTTTAACACATGCAAGCGTTTACTAAGCTAGTGCACTCCTTCCCAAGCCTCGCCATTACATTTTCTTTGAAAGTTTACGTGTGGTTTATAAAATATTCGTATGTGTGATTAAGGTTACGTGGTGTTTACATTTGTTATCTAACGTACAGTTAAAGACTTTCTTGTTAATTAAGTCTCTTTTTACACGTTTCCTTGTATCACTAGCACCACACAAGTCGAACCATAACATATATAGGTACGTGTGCCACACATGGGTTGAACCATGCGTGTTCACGCCCATGTAACTCGTTAGTCACCTATCAAACGTGACCTATACGACTAGATATTAAAGAAACAAGTATAATACGAAATGTACAAGCTTAGACGTGACTTACAATGGTCCTAGTGACTTGTTTCGAGCTAGGCAAGCAACCCAATTTGTGTACATGCTTGTGTGTGTATTAAACCCGAGCTCCAAAGCTTTCGATACCCCTTGTATGACCTTAGACGTGTTTAGGATGAATTTAGGGTGCGTGTGGGTTCGGTTTTAATGTTACCCGATTGTAAAAGAGAGGAATGATTTGTTTTACTTGCTTGAGAGAGTTTAGTGTGACTAAGGGTTTTCCAAGAAGTGTTTTATGTCAAGTGTGAGTGTGTATTTATAGGCTTAGAGCTAGTTAGAATTCCAAGTCCTAATCCACAACCAAACCGTGCCCTATATAGTGGTTTAGAGGGTTTTAGTTAGCCACACATGGTTTCTTGCTAAACCACCCAAGTACAATCCTTAATTACCCAATATTTGTACAAGATTTGCCAAGATTTAGCAAAATCTTAAGGTTTGTGTACATATATGCATGTTGCCGCGGCATCCAAGAGCAAAGAGAGCAAAAATGGTCTTTATCCAATGGGTATTAGCTTACTAGGAAACATTAAGTACAAACCTTAATTAAAACTTAGATGTACATGTACTTAGCAAGATTTTTAAGGATTTCTAGTTGGTTTAGTTTCCAATATTCGGCCCTTGTGGGGTATTAAAAAGATATTGTTAAATTTTTGTGTTTAAGGTTTAAAAGTGGGTATTGGCTTGAGTCTAGGTAAGTCTAGGTATTTCCGGGGTGTGTCTAAATGTATTTTATTGCGAAACGTAAGCCTTTTACGTGACCAATAAAAATAAAATACGCAAAGTTAATAATTATCTTCTTAATAATTATATAACACTTGTTTGATGTAAACCTTAATTTATTTGGTGACCGTTTACGTTAAATGATTATTTCTAGTCTACGCGATTTAGTTTAAAAGTTAAATTAAAAGTAAACACGTATCGGACCAAAATAAATAGTGACGAATAATAGGACTTGTAAAATGACCTAAAATTGAGAAATGTTACTGATGGGCATTCCCAATGAACATCAGTTAAAGTTTAACTTTATAAAGGATGCTAATAAATTGATGGAAGCTGTTGAAAAGAGATTTGGTGGATTGAAGTTACAAAAAAGACTCAAAGGAATCTCTTAAAGCAGTAATATGAAAACTTTACTACTCCAAGCTCAGAGATGCTTGATAAAACTTTTGATAGGCTTCAAAAGCTTATGAGTCAGTTGGAGCTTTTGGGAGAAAAGATTTCACAAGAAGATGTGAATCAAAAGTTATTAAGAAGTTTGTCACCTGAGTGGAACACACATGTTTTGCGTGGAGGAAGAAGCTGATTTGGATACAATGAGCATGGATGATCTCTACAACAACCTCAAGGTGTATGAACCAGAAGTTAAAGGGATGTCTAGCTCAAGTTCAAGTACACAGAACATGGCTTTTATGTCCTCTTCAAATAACAACACTAGCAGCACTAATGAAGCAGTTAATACTGCTCATGGATTTTCTACTAATTTTTTTTTATGCTAGCACTCAAGTTAATGCTGCTAACTCTACAAATATTGATAACTTGAGTGATGCTGTTATTTGTTCATTCTTTGTTGTCAACCAAATAGTCCTTAACTTGTACATGAGGACTTGCAACAAATCCATCCAGATGACCTGAAAGAGAGGATTGAGATGGCAATGCCATGTTGACAATGGGGCTAGAAGGTTTTGAAGAATATAAGAAGGAAGTGTACTGCATTAATGGAAATGGAGGGACTATTAGTTTTGATAAGTCCAAAGTGGAGTGCTACAACTGCCATAAGAGGGGACATTTTGCTAGAGAGTGCAGAGCTCCAAGAAATCAAGACAACAAGAACAAGGAAAGCTCAAGAAGGAGTGTGCCTGTGGAAACATCTATTCCTTAAGCTTTGGTGTGTGTGATGGTCTTAGTGGATATGACTCGGATGGTGATCAGGTTGAGGAGGGCCTAATTATGCACTCATGGCTTTCTCATCTTCAAGTCCTGACTCAGAGGTATCCAATGATTCTATTTGTTCAAAATCTTGTTTGGAAACTGTTGAACTTCTTAAATCTTAAAATGATCAACTATTAAAAGATTTAAAGAAATCTGAGTTAATGGTTCTAGGTTATAAGACAGGTTTAGAGTATGTGGAAGAAAAACTTAAGTTTAAAAAGCAATGTGTCTTTCCTTATTCACTTGATATTAAGGCTTAAAATTGAAATTTACATAGAAGAAATAACTATTGAGAGTTAGGAAGAAGTTAAAAACAATTCAAAGAAAAAGATGGCATTCAAACCTAATGTAGATAAATTTGACATGATCCTAAAAGGTTTAAACAAGCTATAGATGTTAAATAGTTTACAATTGCCAGATAAGGTTTAGGCTATGGAAAATTTTAATGCAGTTTCCACCTCCCTACATGGAAATTTCATGCTTATTAAACACTCTGACTTGTTTTTATGGTTTAGATGAGTTTTTTAAGGTGTCCTTAGTTGAGAACAGTAAAGCTATGTCTATTAAAGATGAACCTAAGGAAGTTAGGAAGAATGATGATGCCCCAATTATTGAAGAATGGGTGTCAGATGATGAGGAAGAGGATGTGTCTCAGCATAAAACTGAAAAGAAAATAGTTAGGCCTAGTATTGTTAAGAAAGAGTTTGTCAAATCTAAACAACAAGAAAAAACTACTAGGAAAACTGTTAAACAAGTTGAGCAAATACAGGAAAACACATCACAGTCGAGAGGCAATCAATGATAATTGGAACAATATGTGTCTCTAATTACTTAGGAAGCAATGTGAGATATTTAATAAGGCCTGTTTTGTGTGTGGAAGGCTTTGATTCATTTGCTGGTTTGATTGCAATTACCATCAAAAACAGTTCAAAACCAAAGGATGGTAAACTGTTTGAAACAATTCTCAAAGGGCGAATCATCAAAACTTTGCTAAAAAGACTCACCCCTGTGCTAAAAAGAACTTTGTTTCAAGAGCAATACTAATGAAGTCTAGTTTAGTATCAATTAATACTGCTAGACAAAATATTTCAAAAGCAACAGTATTGGTAATACTGCTAGACAAGTTAATGTTGCTCACTCAAAAACAACAGTGAATGCTGCTAGACCAATGCCATATCTTTCTAAAATAGCACATTCAACTGTTAAGAGGCCCATTTATAAGAACACAACATTTAAAAACAGTAATATTAATCAAAAGGTTAATACTATTAGGGGTAAAAAATTTAATAATGCTAGGCCAAAAGCAGTAGTTAATGCTGTATTTAAAGAAATCTGAGTTAATGGTTCTAGGTTATAAGACAGGTTTAAAGTCTATGGAAGAAAAACATGAAGTTTATAAAGCAAATGAGTCTATTTATTTACAAGATATTAAGGGCTTAAAATTTGTAATTCATATAGCAGATCCAAGTCAGTGATGGCTTGGGTCCCCAAAAGAACTGATTTTCTTATCTAATGTGCAAGGCAATCCACAAATAGATTTACAGGATCAAGGAGTAATTGATAGTGGATGCTCAAGGCACATGACAGGGAACATGTCCTATCTTACAGACTATGAAGAGATAGATGGAGGATATGTTGCTTTTGGAGGGAACCCCAAAGGTGGAAAAATCACAGGAAAATGTACCATTAAAACTGGTAATCTAGATTTTGAAAATGTGTATTTTGTGAGAGAGTTAAAGTTTAATCTCTTTAGTGTCTCACAAATATGTGATTAAAAGAATAGTGTTCCTTTTAATGGCACTGAATGTATTGTTCTATCTCCAAACTTTAAGTTAATTGATGAAAGTCAAGTTTTACTTAGAGTTCCTAGAAATAACAATATGTACAGTGTTGACTTAAAGAACATAGTTCCTAAAGGAGGTTTAACTTGCCTTTTTACAAAAGCCACATATGATGAATCTAAACTTTGGCATAGAAGGCTAGGCCACTTAAATTTTAAAACCAAGAATAAATTGGTAAAAGGAAATCTTGTAAGAGGTTTTACCTTCCAAACTTTTTGAAAATGATCAAACCTGTGTTGCTTGTCAAAAGGGAAAGCAGCACAGAGCCTCTTGTAATTACAAAACAGAGAACTCAATCAGTCTTCCTTTACATTTGTTACATATGGACTTATTTGGTCCAACATTTGTAAAAAGCCTTATGA
>BQNB010104780.1:2857-23742 GCA_026074375.1 Tanacetum coccineum
AAGAGTTTCATTCAACCAACAAGAAACTCATACAATAGCACATCCAACTAATACATTTATGCAAAATAAGACTAGAGCTAATACACGATAAAGAGAAACAATACAACATAAGTCCTAAATGATTCATGATTTATAGAGAATGACTTTTTGAGCAAAAGGTTTAAGGTGACACATTTATGAAAATATTTGAAGACTTTTCAAGGTGGAAGTGAAAAGTGTGAGGTGATTGTCGTAGTGAGAAGATATTCAAGATGAGCAAACATGATGTTCATCTTATCTCTTAAAGTGAAGAAAAGGTTTCGGTTGTAAGAACAACATATGCAAGTTGACACATGATAGTCATGATAGTTGTAGAAAAGAGGATGGCCCATGATAGGTGGTTGAGGTTGTGGTGGAGATGGTGGTGATGGAGTATCATGAATGTGATCAAGAGGAGTGATTGGGGACAAAGAAAGTGTGATATCCAAGGAAGGATGAATTTGAAGTGGTTGAGGATTTAGAGGTCTAGGAGGAACATCCCGAGATGTTGTCAAGCAAAGGGTTTAAAGGTTGAGGAGAAGTTGGTTCATTTGTATGAATGGTAAGTGAAAAATTTGAAGTTTTTGATGAGAGAGGGAAGGAAAGGTGAAGAGGGGAAGAAAAGGATTGTTCTCTTGGCTTGATGAGATTTGATTTGTGGATGGAGTTTTTGATGGTGCATTTGGAGGAGTTGGAGATGAAGAAGTTGTTGTGGGAGAAGGTGTGGTGGTGACATCTTCATCACTAGAAATGTTAACAAATAGTTGTCTAGGAGGGATTATGGTTAGTTTGATTTTCTTGGAAGGGTTAGAAGAAGAAGCTTTGGTGGAATTCATGGTAGAATGGTTTGAGGAAGATGAAGATGGTAAAAAAAAAAAAAAAAAGAATGGTAGATGACTTATTTAATTAGAAAGCATAGGATCAAAGTAGAAAATCATGAGGATTAAGGGGATAGATTCCAAAAGTGGTTTAGCAAAATGCAGGAAGTTTAGCTGGGTCTAAGAGAGAATGGTCAACTGCACAGAAAATCAGGTAGTCACAATAAAATTTCCATGACTTCTAATGGCGGTCCCATAATTACATAGCGGTCGTTCTCTGGAGACAGGAAATTTTCCAGTTCTTCCTGATTTTCTGTAAGACCTGTACAGAAAAAAATTCCTAAATTTTTCTTTTTGCAATCAATTCTATTTCATCATGAATCATCTAACACTTAACAATTAAGTTCATAAAACTAACCATCCAAAGTTCAATCAAAGAAACACATGTATGCATATTAACAAATAGATAAGCGTGCATATCATCATATAGGTAATTATAGTGTATCAAGTTCCATGCAAACAAGTGTTTAGGATGATAAAATCGAAAGATCACCCAAGGCAAGTTATATTGCCCGTACTACATACTAAGTTACCACTAAGTAATATAAGTTTAAGTACTTAAGCTTCATAAAGTAGTAAATAATATAATTAATAATGTCACAAAGCACATTTCTATATTGCTCACGTCGTATATTTCTCCACAAATTTTCTGAGGCCTTTCCCAGTGACCTTAATCCACCACGTGCTCGTCTCGAATCTGAACTCGACGGTATGATTATTTTGGTTTGACTGGTGTAAAAGGGTTCTAAGTGAGGATCAATGTTAGGTGGGTTTTGAAAAACTTGAGGAACTTCATTTGTTAACGAATTGACATAACGAATGGGGGAAGGAGTGCTTGCACGCGAGGTCCCTTCGCCATTTCCATCATCAACGTTAAGATGAGAGAAGGATGGTTGGTCAAAGGCGGAAGAAGAAAAAGTAGAGTGATGACCTCTTCTTGTGCCATGATCCTTTCTAGTCTTTCGCTCTTGTTGAGCGGCAAGAGGATTCATGACACGATCGTACAAGACATAAGACTCTCATTGTACAAGTCATAATTATCATTACATGATAAGTATTAAACAAAGGGTCCAATAACATACCATAAGGTAAAATCAACCGCTTTTGTTTATGACCCCACTCCATTCGTTTTGCCATATAATAGGCAAGGTTGAACTTTTCGGAGTGTACAACACAATAAAGCATGTAACAAAGACAGCGGAACATGGTCCAATTCCCCCATACAGAAAATGTTTTCCCGGATAATTCTTCCAAAAGCCTTCAATGTTGGCACAATTTTCACCGAGAGATTTGATATTCATGAAACATCAATTTCTTCCTCATGACGGATGCGACGGACTTGACCTTCTCGATCAATTCGAATAGACAAAATGATGTCATCAGGAGAAGGAGGGTTGGTTTGATATGGACCATCCGTAGGGACACCATATGCCAACTCGTCAAGTGACCATTTGTCAGTAAAGACGCAGGCACCCTCGCAGTATGTTGTTGGGAATAATTGAAAACGACTAAGTGTCGTTTCTGCTGTTAGAGATGTTCGTTTCTGCCTTTTGAATTTTGGGGGCCCATTAAGTCGTTCCTGCTGATTATGTTTCTGCTGGTCATGTTCTCGTTTCTGCTGACAGAGATAGAATCTGCTGATCTTATTTATAGACGTGATTAATGTAATTAAGGAATTATAGTTATATTCTAGAATTATCTCATTAATATAGGAATGAGATATATTAGGAAGAGATTGATGTATATCTCTTACGCGTTTTTAGGAATCTTGTTTAGCAATTTAGGGTTTCTTCTCTATAAAAGAAACCTTTTAGCATGGGGTTTACACCGTTACGAAATACAAAAACAGTTTAATTATCAATAGAGAATACCATAGAGATCATTGTTTATAATTATTCTTCTTTATACAGCATTGTTGAGTTTCCGCCTAAACATTTGTTAGAGTCTCTCACGTATATACTTGTGATTACATAAGTACTATACAACCACAAAGGCTAGAAGATCTATCTAGTTCTAGATCCTAACAAGTGGTATCAGAGCCTGGAGAGAGCCTCTGATAAAGAAGAATCACTCGTTACCACAACAAAACTTTGTTTCTCTAACCGATTAACTATGTCAGAACCCATGCCTTCTATACCTACTCAGTCAACATTCACTTATCCTAACCCTAATCCCCTCGGCTCACCTTCGTTTTACTCAAATGAACCTCGAATCTTTCATACCTGAACACCACAAAACAATACCTACATTCACTCAAACTGCCTTTCTCACAACCAAATCATCAATCTTCTCACACTTGCTGTTTCACTTCAACAGACTGCAACCTACTCAGACCAACAAAAAAAAAAAACCCCCCCCCCTTATCAACATACCCAACAATGTCCATCACAACATATCAACAGTTTCCAAACAGCCTCTATCTCTGCAAACAATGCAAAATTTTCCTTATCTGAGAGGACAAATATAAGATAGGGGCTTATGAAGATGGAGTACTAGAGTAACAGAATGCTGATCATGAATCTTTGGAGGATTGTCAGCAAGGGAACAGTCCAAAGAGGTTGGAAAAGATGCGAAGGAAATAACAATTTTTCATCCTCCTGTCTCTCTTGATGAGCATGTTGCTGTACAAAGGGAGAATAAGGTGAGAACCTTGTTGCTTCAGGCTCTACCTGAAGATCATATGCCCGATTTTCATCATTATGATGATGCAAGGGATATTTGGATGGCAGTTAAGGCTAGGTTTGGTGGGAATGAAGAATCAAAGAAGATGAGGAAGACCATGCTCAAACAGCAGTTTACAGAATTCTCTGTGACAGAAGAAGAAGGCCTACACAAGGGTTATGACAGGTTTCAGAAGATTCTGAGCCAGTTGAATCAAGTGCAGGCAAGGCCAGACAATGATGACATCAACCTGAAGTTTCTAAGAGCACTTCCCTCTTCGTGGTCACAAGTTGCCTTGGCATTAAAAACAAGAGGTGGTCTTGAATCAATGAGCTTTGATGACCTGTATAACAAACTAAGGTCACTTGAACTTGATGTCAGAATTGGTCATAGTTATGGTGTGAAAGCTGCTGCTGCTCCCACTCATTCTGCTTTCATCGGAGCTGCCAGCTCTGGCTCAAAGCTTAATTATTCTAATCAACAGAGTATTGTTCCATCAGTTTCTCAGACATCGGTCGTTCTGACAGCATAATGGAATGTGTTTTGCATTCTTTTGTTGCTGAGAATGAACCAGATCAAGATATGATCTATGAAGACTTTGACCAGGTTGATCAGTTGGAGATGGAAGAATTGGACTTGAAGTGGCAAATGGCTATGCTCTCCTTGAGGATTAACAGATTTGAGAAGAAGGCAGGACGAAAGATGAACTATAACAATCAGCAACCTGCCAGATTTGACAGAAGGAAGGGTTAGATGCTACAAATGTCTTCAATTGGGACATTTTGCTAGGGAGTGTAATGTGAAGACAGTTGATGATAAGGCCAGGTATTCTGCTTTTAAGGTCACAGAAGTTAAAACAGACGAACCAAAAGCTTTGGTCTCAGTTGATTCCATGGTGAATTGGTCGGATCATGCGGCAGAAAACAAGACTGGTGAGGTTGAGAAGGTATATGGGATGATGGCTGGACTTCATGCGATAATGGGTGCTGGATTGTTTCTGAGCTGCTGCTGAGTTTGGTATGATGGGGATTTCTCCTAAGGTACAAAACTGTCCCCTTGGCTGTGATTCTAAAATTAATGATCTTAATAATATGTATAATAATCTTGATAGATTGTATAATGATTGTTACATTAAAGTTCAGGCATATCAGAATGCTGTTAAAACATTAGAATCACAAAAAGATTGGTACCATAAAACTCAGATTGCATTAGAAGAAAAAGATTAGGATTTTATCGCTACTAGAAAACTCACCACTAACACATTGAGTTATACTGAAAAATAACATGATCAGCACAAAAAGAAAGAAAGAATGGGAAGTAAGTTTGAAGCGACATTAGCTAGATTGAAAAGTGGAAGGTGTCTTCCAGAACTTGAAAAAGTTGATATAAGCTCTAGTCTACAAGAACTAAAATGTCTAGGATTTAAAGAGTACTTTGGAAAAGACAAAGTGTTGATTGCTACACCTAGTGTTTTTAACAGAACCTTTGGGGAGAGATAAACCTCTTACTCATGGTTTTGTCAAGGCTGGGGAGATTGTAAATGGGGGGCCCAAGTTTTTCCTCCCTCCATCACTGGAACTTATATGCCCACCCCATACAAGTCTGACATAGAGGAAACACAAGTAAGTTATGGGTCAAAGTCTGATAATAAAACTTCTGAAACTCTTTCAGAATCTAATGACTTTGTCTCTTGTGATAACAGTGACAAGTCTTCAGACTCAGAGACCTATGCATCCTGTGATTCAAGCCTCAAGACCAAGACCAAAGACTTCCCACCTGCTGTTGATATCAAGACTTTGCCAGAGTCTGATGTTGAAGACCCAAACTCACTGTCTGGTAAGTTCTAGTTTTTCTTAGTTTGGGAATGTAAAATCTCCTAGATCTTTTGTAAAAATGAATGAACAATAGGAATGTGTGTAAAAACAATTTTGTGCGTGTTAAGAAATGTTTTGTTTGTGGTAGTAAATTACATTTGATTAAAGATTGTGACTTTTATAATTGTGTTGAGTCTGTCCCTTGTAAATCTAAAGCAGCATCTGTTCCTGCTGGTAGTAGGAATTCACCAGCATCTGTTACTGCTGATGGATCTGATCCTGCTGCTAGTAGAAACAGACCAGCAGTCAATTCTGCTGGTAGACCAAATCCTGCTGGTTGGTCCTAAAAGGCCAGCACCTGTTTCTGCTGGTAGACAAGTTTCTGCTGGTTGGCTAATCCGTGCTAGACCATATTTCAGACCATCATATGAATAATTTTTAATAATAAGTAATGGGCCTAACTTCTATGACCTATGTATAAGGTAGATGGGGTTCTGCAGTTAAGACCTCAGCAGGTTAAACTCTTGAGGATTAAAAGACCACAATTTTTGGGGGTACCAAGAGTATGTGGATCTCATACAATCCACATGTTTATCACACTTAATGATCCACAAGGCAAGCTCTAAGTCATAACTGGCTTGGTTCTCTCAGTGTACTAATGTTGTTGTTGTATGATTGTAGGGTGATCCCTAGTAAAGATAATGACATAGGGTATAGTTGACAGCTGTTTGCTCAAGAAGTATGACCTGAAACAATGAGAATGCCTTGATGATTTTGTGCAGGTCAAGGGAGGCATTGTCAAATTTGGAGGTGGAGATGGCAGAATATCAGGAAAAGGCACCATAAGGACATCAAAGCTTGACTTTGAAAATGTCTACTATGTTGAAGAGCTGCAGCACTTTAACTTGTTCTCTGTATCACAAATTTGTGATAAAAAGAACAAAGTTCTCTTCACAGACACTGACTGTTTGGTGCTTACAGAAGACTTCCAATTACCTGATGAGAGTATCGTTCTCTCACCATATGTTGCGAGCGGATGAGAAACACGTACTGTGGGAAGAGGTAAAAAGAGAGAGTGATACTCTCATCAGGGAGGTAACTTTGGGGTGGAGGATGGGTCGCTGGTATCAGAACAGTCAGTGGTCCGGGAAGAGAACTTTGTTCCTTTTAATTATCACAAATATTTTGATACTCGTAGAGAACAAAGTTATAGAGTGTCTAGCAAAGGGGGGGGGCGGCAGGGCAGACGGGATATGTGCTGTGACATTACAAAAGTCCGCGCTTCTGCACTGTCCCACTTATTTTATGAGAGTGGTCTTTTCCTGATATTTCATTGCACATCTCCACCTCTAAATATGACAATGGCCTCCGCTTGACAGCTGCGACAAGAATCCATCAGCTTCTCTTCTTGATTCCCTGTCATACTATCTTGAGCAACACGCTGTCAACTATACAGATGTCATTATCTGTCTCTAGGAGTCTCTCTACCCTACAAATCATACAACACCAACATTAATATACAACAAGGAATAAACTTTGAGAAGTACCCAAAGCCAGATTCTGATCTTAGCGCTTGTATATCATTAAGTGTGAAACCTCATCATATATACTACATCTTGATGAATCCACCATTACTCTTGGAACCCCCCTAAAGATGGGTGGGGGGGTGGTTGTGTGGGGGGGGAGGGGGAAGGGGAGGGGGGGGTGAAGCAAAAGAGTAACCTGCTTGAGGTCTTCTACTAGCGAGGAGCAGCGAACTACATCGTCCCCCTTATACATAGGTCATAAGTAAGAAGTTAGGCCAATACATATTATTAAAATATAACATATAATGGTCTTAAATATGGCGTCTAGCACAGGATTTAAAGCCAACCAGCAGCAAAACTGTCTACCAGCAGAAACAGTGTGCGAGGGCCTTTTTAATCCAACCAGCAGGAATTTCTGGTCTACCGAGCGTGAAATTGACTATAATTAAAAATCTCTCTGGTCTGACTTTCTGACTAGCAGCAGGAACAGATCCACCAGCAGTACAGATTTGTGAATTCCTTCTGCGCGCAGCAGAACAGATGCTGGCTTTAGACACATACAAGTTGACACAGACTCACCACAATTATAAAATCTCCAATCTAGAAGAAAGGCAGAGGAGAGAAGGAGAGTTACTACCACAAACAAAACATATCTTAACACGCACAAAATTGTTTTTACACACATTCCTATGTTGCATTTCTCCACTTTTATTACAAAAGAATCTAAGGAGATTATTACATTCCCACAACAAGAAAAACTAAGAAAAACTCGCACACACACACAGTGGAATTTGGGTCCTTCAACAACAGACTCTGCAAAGTCTAGATTCAACATCAGGTTGGGAAGTCTATATTGGTCTTGGTCTTGAGCTTGAATCACGAGAATGCGCGAGAGGCTCTGAGTGTCTGAAACTTGTCACTGGTTTACTCACAAGAGGAACAAAGTCATTAGAATTCTAAAAAGACTTTTCAGAAGATTAATTATCAAGACAGGGTGAGGCCCTTCGTACTATGTGAGAGGGGCCTCTAATGTCAACTTGTACATGGGTGGGCGCGATTAGGAGAGGGAGCGCGGGGAGAGTATGAGGGAGAACGCATGCATCATCCCCAGCCTTGACAAACCATGAGTAAAGAGGTTTATCCTCCCCAACAGGTTTCTGGGTTAAAAAACACTAGGTTGTAAGACAAATCAACACTTTGTCCTTTTCAACGTACTCCTTTAAATCCTAACCAATTTAGTTCTTGTAGACATGAGCTATTTATCATCAAACTTTTTCAAGTCTCTGGAAGACACCATCCACTTTCCAAATCTAGCTAGATGTCCGCTTCATACTAACTTCCCATTCTTTCTTATTCTTTTTGTGGCCTGATCATAGTAATTTTTCAGTATAACTCAATGTGTAATGTGGTGTTTTCTAGAAGCAATAAAATCCAAAATCTTTTCTTCTAATGCAAATCTGAGTTATATGGTACCATAAATCTTTTTGTGATTCTATGTTTAACAGCATTTTGATATGCCTGAACTTTATGTACTAAATTATTATACAATCCTATCAAGTTATTATACATATTATATAATACATTAAATTAGAATCAACAGCCAAGGGAGATATTTTGTACCTTAGGAGAAATCCCCATCATACCAAACTCAGCAGCAACCTCAGAAACATCAGCACCACCATTATCAGCATGAAGTCCAGCCATCATCCCATATACCTTCTCAACCTCACCAGTCTTGTTTTCTGCCGCATGATCCGACCAATTTACCATGGAATCAACTGAAACCAAAGCTTTTGGTTCGTCTGTTTTAACTTCTGTGACCTTAAAAGCAGAATACCTGGCCTTATCATCAACTGTCTTCACATTACACTCCCTAGCAAAATGTCCCAATTGAAGACATTTGTAGCATCTAACCTTCCTTCTGTCAAATCTGGCAGGTTGCTGATTGTTATAGTTCATCTTTCGTCCTGCCTTCTTCTCAAATCTGTTAATCCTCAAGGAGAGCATAGCCATTTGCCACTTCAAGTCCAATTCTTCCATCTCCAACTGATCAACCTGGTCAAAGTCTTCATAGATCATATCTTGATCTGGTTCATTCTCAGCAACAAAAGAATGCAAAACACATTCCATTATGCTGTCAGAACGACCAGATGTCTGAGAAACTGATGGAACAATACTCTGTTGATTAGAATAATTAAGCTTTGAGCCAGAGCTGGCAGCTCCGATGAAAGCAGAATGAGTGGGAGCAGCAGCAGCTTTCACACCATAACTATGACCAATTCTGACATCAAGTTCAAGTGACCTTAGTTTGTTATACAGGTCATCAAAGCTCATTGATTCAAGACCACCTCTTGTTTTTAATGCCAAGGCAACTTGTGACCACGAAGAGGGAAGTGCTCTTAGAAACTTCAGGTTGATGTCATCATTGTCTGGCCTTGCCTGCACTTGATTCAACTGGCTCAGAATCTTCTGAAACCTGTCATAACCCTTGTGTAGGCCTTCTTCTTCTGTCACAGAGAATTCTGTAAACTGCTGTTTGAGCATGGTCTTCCTCATCTTCTTTGATTCTTCATTCCCACCAAACCTAGCCTTAACTGCCATCCAAATATCCCTTGCATCATCATAATGATGAAAATCGGGCATATGATCTTCAGGTAGAGCCTGAAGCAACAGGTTTCTCACCTTATTCTCCCTTTGTACAGCCAACAGGCTCAACAAGAGAGAACAGGAGGAGGAACAATTGAATTTCCTTTTCGCATCTTTTCCCAACCTCTTTGGACGTTCCCTGCTGAATCAAATCCTCCAAAGATATGATCAGCATTCTGTATCCAGTACTCCATCTTCATAGCCCATATCTCATATTTGTCCTTCTCCAGATAAGGAAATTTTGCATTGTTAGCAGAGATAGAGGCTGTTTGGAACTGTTGAAACTGTTGTGACTGGACATTGTTAGGGTACTGTTGACTAGTTTGGTTGGTCTGAGTAGGTTGAGTCTGTTGAAAGTGAACAGCAGGTTGTGAGAAGATAGATTGATTTGGTTGTGAGAAAGCAGTTTGAGTGAATGTAGTATATGTTTGTGTGTTTCAGGTAATGAAGATTCGAGGTACATCTTGAGTAAACTAAGGTGAAAGCAATGGATAGGGTTAGGGATAAAGTGAATGTTGACTTGAGTAGGAATAGACGGCATGGGTTCTGACATAGTTACTCGGGTTAGAAAACAAAGTTTTGTTTGGTAACGAGTGATTCTTCTTATCAGAAGGCTCTCTCCAGGCTCTGATACTAAACTTTGTTAGGAACCTAGAACAAGATAGATCATCTAGCCTTTGTGGTTGTATAGTCCTTATGTAATCACAATTATATACGTTGAGAGACTCTAACAAATGTTAGCGCTGAAACTTCAACAATGCTTATAAAGAGAAGATTAAATATATTACAATGATCCTCTATGGATCACTCTATTGAACATAAACTGTTGTTTTGTATTCGTAAGTCGTGCTAAACCCCAATGCTAAAGGTTTCTTTTATAGAGAAGAAAACGCTAAATTGCTAAACAAGATTCCTAAAAACGCTACGAGATATACATCAATCTCTTCCTAATATATCACATACCTAATTAATTAGATAATTCTAGAATAGAACAAAATTTCCTTAATTCCATTAATCACGTCTATAAATAAGATCAGCAATTCTATCTCTGTCAGCAAGAAACGAGAACATGATCAGCAGAAACATAATCAGGCTGAACGACATTAATTGCCATCATCAGAAATGAACATCTCTAACAAGCAGATATGACACTTAGTTCGTTTTCAATTAATCCCACAACATACCTTGCGAGGTGCCAGCGTTTTTCCTCCACCCCCCCCCCCCCCTTTACTGACAAGTGCCACATGACGAGTTGGCATACGGTTTCCCTACGGATGTCCATGATCAAACCAAACCCTCCTTCTCCCTGATGACTCATTTTAATCTATTCGAATTGATCGAGAAGGTCAAGTCCGTCGCATCCGTCATGAGGAAGAAATTGATGTTCATGAATATCAAATTCTCACTCGTGAAATTGTGCCAACCTTGAAGCCTTTGGAAGAAATTATCCGGGAAAACATTTTCTGTCTGGGGGGTAATCGGGACCATGTTCCCGCGTGTCTTTGTTACATGCTTTATTGTGTTGTACACTCCGAAAAGTTCAACCTTGCCTATTATATGGCAAAACGAATGGAGTGGGTCACTAAACAAAAGCGGTTGATTTTACCCTATGGTATGTTATTGACCCATTTGTTTAAACTTATCATGAATGAAAATCATGACTTGTACAATGAGTCTTATGTCTTGTACGATCGTGTCATGAATCCTCTTGCCGCTCAACAAGAGCGAAAGACTAGAAAGGATCATGGCACGAGAAGAGGTCATCACTCTACTTTTTCTTCTTCCGCCTTTGACCAACCGATCCTCACTCATCTTAACGATGAAATGATGATGATGATGATAATGGCGAAAGGACCTCGCGTGCAAGCACTCCTTCCCCTATTCGTTATGTCAATTCGTTAACAAATGAAGTTCCTCAAGTTTTTCAAAACCCACCTAACATTGACCCTCACTTGGAACCCTTTTACACCCGTCAAACCAAAATCATCAACCGTCGAGTTCAGATTCGAGACAAGCACCATGGTGGATTAAGGTCAATCGGGAAAGGCCTCAGAAATTTGTGGAGAAATATTAAGAAGTGAGCAAATGATCGAAATGTGCTTTGTGACATATTAATTATATATTACTACTGTTATGAAGCTAGTACGTTAAACTTATCTTACTTAGTGGTAGACTTAGTAATGTAGTACGGCAATATAACTTGCCTTGGGTGATTTTCGATTGATTTTATCATCCTAAACCTATGCTTGCATGCACCCTAATACACTTTGGTTATGTTTAATATATTATGCATGCTTATGAACTTGTCAATTTGTATGCTTTCTTGAATTGAATTTAGAATGCTTAGTCCTACATGTTTGATTGTTATGGCTTAGATGATTCATGATGAAATAGAATTGACTGCAAAAATAGGAAAATGTTTTCGTATAGGTTTTACAGAAAAACTAGAAAAATTCCCTCACTCCAGAAAACGGCCCCCTTAAATACTGGGCGGCCCCCCAATATATTTGGGACCGCCGGGTATTTATGGGACCGCCGTCAGAGGTCACGGATTTCTTCACTGTGACCTCCTGAATTTCTGTGCAGTTGACCACTATCCCATCTAGGCCTAGCTGATTTCTGCTTTTTGATAAACATTTTTTGGAATCTAAAACTTCAAACCCCATGCCTTACCTCTTGAATCTACTTCTTCCACCTTAAATCATGAACTCTTCTTATTCCTCTCATCTTCATCTTCCTCAACCAAAATCTACCATGAATTCCACAAATGCTTCTTCTTCAAACCCTTCCAAGAAAATCAAACTAACCATAATCCCTCCTAGACAACTATTTGTCAACATCTCTAGTGATGAAGAAATCACCACTACACCTTCTCCTACCACCACTTCTTCATCTCCAACTCCTCCAAATGCACCATCCAAAACTCCATCCACAAATCAAACCTCCTCAAGCCAAGATAATACATCTTCTTCTTTTCAATCAAAACTTCAAATTTCACCTCCATCCTCAAATGAACCAACCTCTCCTCAACCTTTGAACCCTTTGCTTGAGAACATATTGGATGTCCCTCCTAGACCTTTAAACCCTCAACCACTTCAAAGCCTTCCTTCTTTGGATATCACTCTATCATTATCACCAATCACACCTCTTGAAAATCTCTCAAGTCCACCTTCACCATCACCACCACCACCTCAACCTCCTATCATGGGGCATCCACTCTACTACAACTATCATGACTATCATGGATCAACTTGTATTTGTTGTTTCCACAACCGTAACCTCTACTTAAACCTTCGAGATGAAATGAACATTATGTTTGCTCATCTCGAGTATCTTCTAACCACCGCCTTCACAACCTATTTTCCACCTCCACCATAGACCTTTTTCAAATGGCTTAATAATGGAAAATCCAAAGACATTTTTGTTTAAAAAGTCATTCTCTATGCATCATGAATCATTTAAGACTTATGAAGTATTATGTCTCTTTATCTTGTATTAGCTCTAGTTTTATTTTGCATGAATGTATTAGTTGGTTGTGCTAATGTATGAGTTTCTTGTTGGTGGAATGAAACTCTTCTTTTGTTAATTTACATACAATGTGTTAACTTGAAAGATATTTGTCATGCTATGTTGGTTTGCACTTGTATTTCTAACCTTGTTATGTAGCAAACAAACTATCGTAAGATTGATCCCTTGATGCCCCGAACAAGAGGGAGCATACATCAAGGGGGAGTCTTTAATCGTCGATTTCTTTCTCTCTACTACAACTCGACGATTAACCTTTTTGGACTCGACAAAAAGGGGGAGAAATAGAATTTAACTCATTAATAATTTATAAACTTCCAATTTTATACAAAATGAGTTTATGTTTTTGTTAGCCTTAAAATATGTCGGCTAATACATAATTACATTAGTATAAATAGGTAAGACTCACAAGGACCTAAAATGTCTAGTTAAGATAGTTTAGAGAGTCAAGACCTATATATATCCCCTCTATACTTCCATGGAGGGGTGAGGATTCATTTCACTTGTAATAAGGTATGTGTTTCTCTCTCTAGAGCACACACATCTTCCATTTCTCTTACTAAATAATATGGCTAAACATTTGTTCAATCCTCCCCGACCTCCGGATCATGTCTCTTGTTATGTGAATCTTTATGGGATAACAATTGGTACCAGAGCTAACCAGGGGTGTATTGTATCATGTGTTTGTTGTTAATGTTCCGGTTACTGTTCACGCACTATTCATGTTACTGTTCATCATGTTCATATTACTGTTCATGAATAGTGTTACTGTTCATCATTTTTTCTTGAGAAAATGTCATGAAAATGGTTGTTGTTGTTTATAATTTTTCTTGATGCTTAAAAGTCAAGTTAATAGCTTAAAGCAGATCTGGGTTCATAATTCCCGGGTCGTTTCTCCAACGACTTGTGAAATTTGAAACCACGTTTGTTTTCGGACAATGATTTGGATGGGGGTACAATGGTTTGATTTGTTACCTACCTCTTTTAACAATTAAAATTAACAAGCCAAGCTCTATGAAAAAAATAACGGGGGAAATCAAAATTTTACTAAAAACGCAAAACGGGACTCTTTTAAACGGAGGTCTAAAACTATTATTTGCTAAAACTTAATCCTAACTTATATTTTACTTTTGAAATGGACTTATTTGACTAAAGAAAGTTTAAAGAAAAACTAGAACAAAAATAGGAGTTAAAATGAGCTTTTTATAAAACCACGAAAAACGAAAAACGAGAACGATCTCATTCTTTAGAAACGAAAATTTTGCAAATTAGACCCTACGAAAGCAAAACTAATTTTCCTATGAACTTTGGGATAAAAGAATTTTCTAAAAAAAAGATTTATATTTTTTGATTATTTTTTTATTTTTTATGATTTTTTTAAAGTTTTTTATATCTATAATAATGATATAAAAATACTAAAATGAACTCTAAAAATTCTGAAGAAAATTGACAGAAAGAATTAGCTAAACTATTTTAATCCTAGGAAATATAAGCCTGAGATCACGACTTATTAAATAAGCTGCAATAATGAGCTTTGCATCTATAAGGCTTATTGGGCCAAAGTTGTATATAAAGAATAATTATGCATGGGTCTTATGAAAAAACTCCCTTATCGGGCACAGGGGTAAGGAGAGAGAGTGTGTTTATATAAAGGTTGAGGTGTTTGAGTCAGGGGTTCGAAGCCTTGCTCACCCCCGAACTTCCACTTCCCTTTTTTTGGTTTTTTTTTATGAAAAAACCTTATAGAACAATAAGTTGTTAAGGAAAACTTGTTAGAAGCGTACTTTAACAAAGAAAAAATATTAAGAGGAAACTCAAAAATTAGGCTCTTTAAGAGCTTAGGAAAAAGATTGTTTACAGGAAATATTGAGCTTTTGAGCTCTATATTGCTTTAATTTTCACTTTAATGCTGCACACAATTTCAATATAAGATCAATTTAAAAACAAAAATCTGTTTAAGAAAGCTTATGATGTGGAAGAATTACTTTTGATAAGCTAATAATCCAATAACCACATTTAAATATTCTAAATTCTATGATCTGGAAGCAAAATCCTGCAAAAGAAATACCTTAAAGCTTCTTAAAAATCTTAATAAAGCTATTAATTAGAACCTCAATTAAGCTATTTCAGATGATTACTCTTTTGCCAATACTTAACACATCAACAATAAGCTATAAATCAAAGTCATAATAAAAACTAAACTTATAAGCTAGAAATCTAAGTTAAGAACCTAAATCTACTTAGTATTGTTTTTGTATTTTTAAGATTTTTTGATGAACTTTTAAAACTAAATTATCCTAAGAAATAAGCTAGAAATGTGGAAAACTAAGTTTTAATTTATCTTAATCCTATATCTAAACTAAATGGCTTATTTAAATTTTTTATACCCTTTTAAACTATTTTAGCTAGCGTTTAAATTTGTTAATGTAAAATCAACAGTAGTACAGCAGTTATACTGCTGATGCAATTGGCCAAATAATAGCAAAAACAACAATGCACATCTTATCGCATTTAAAACAGTGAACTTTAATGGGTTACCTCTGCCTAGACTTCTCCTATTGTGTGTTAAGAACACCTAGCAACAAAATCCAAACCTGGGAAGGCTTGGATCAAAGTATAACAATCCAAGAAAAAGGGAAAAACTCCCTTGGTGTAGGAACAAAGAAATTAAGCTCAACCTTTTTATATAATGAAATCTAACCTAAGAAAACAATTTCATTACTGATTTAAAGTGTTTATGAAAATGATTTAAGCAAGGATCACAACTCAGTTTGACTTTAAATGGTCAAACCTCACTAAACCAAACACCCCTTTAACATTTGACATGTTCATTTTAACAAGCTAAACATAAATCTAATGACTAAAACTTAATAACCAGATGATAAACAGCTTATAGCAAACCTAATTAGCAAACCTAAGCAAGTTATAAGACAGTTTAATAAGCTAGTAAGTAAATTACTCATGTTTTTAGATTTTTAATGTTTTTTAAGAACAAATTATGAAATCTAAGATCTATACTACTAAACCTTTTAACAGATTATAAATCAAGTTCAATAAGCTAAATGAGACAAGTTTAAGCACAAATAAGCAATTATTTAAGCAACATAAGCTAGATTATACTAAGAAATTTAAAACAGGAAGAGTAAAAGGAAACTTACAACTTGCCTTAGCTAAACAAAGGCTAAAAGGCTCAAATGAGCTTATCTACTAGCTCTAGCTTATCCTTATGGATAAGCTAGTAAAAGTCCTTGGAAGCTCTTCCTCTTGTTTAGATTCCCTTCCAAAAGCTCAAAATTCATAAGTATAGGTATTTGGTCTGATTTGTTGATTTAAGTGAGTTTTAAGAGCTTAATTAAGATCTATCTTAGCTTAGAGACTATGAGAGTTGTAAAGAGCTTATTGGGATAAGCTTATGAAACGAGTACACAACACTTGAGCATGTGAGGTTATGACCAAATTTATTAAGAAAAAGAGATTTCATTACTCAAAATTTAATACAAGATCTTAAAGCTGAAATGCTACATTAAACGAAAGTTGAGATTTACAAAGTTTGAATTACAAAAGCTGGATTTAAAAACTAAACATTGCTTAAGCTAAAAAATTTAAAAAACTAAAACTAAAAGCTATAAAAAAATGCCTTGGTGTGTGAGGAGTGGCTTGTATTTATAATCTTCAGGAGAAACTTCCAAGTCCTAAAACTCTCTACACGCTCCCATCAATCTAATCCGTACATTCCTTCAATGATTGGAAAGCAATCCTTAGCCGTTAGATCAAAATTAAGCTCACACGGATTGCCAACGTGGCAATCCGTGATGTGACATCTGTGTTACTTTTGTGAGTAGCTCAAGAGTAAAAAAACATTCCATTTGTGCTTCCTCTCATGTCTACCTGTGATTCCTTCTTGGGGATTGACCAATAGAATTAGTTGATGACGTTTTCACCCTGCCACTATGATTCTTTTGCCTTGAATTACCCTTGTACGCCCTTAATTGACGTTTGCCCTTTGTTTTTACCTTTGTGGTTAAAGGAAAGAGACGGATGAACAGTAAAACCGTTTTTCCCGCTTTATTTTTAACTATAAGGGTGCATTTGATTTGGGGTGTGGGCTTGTTTGACTTCGGGTTTTTATAAAAGGATTGGGCCATGGGATTTGGGCCGGGTTATAAGGGATTTTGGGCTTGGACTTATGGGTAAAATAATTAACAGGTGTTAACTATAAAAGGTGTTAGCCCGTTTATTTTAGGGACCAATTTTTCAATTTTGGGAATTATAAGGGTTGTTTTGGTAACATTTTAGGTTTTGTCATTTTGTGATTAGACTTTGTTTGACCAAAGGTTGACTAAGGTTGACCACTTTTGACTTTGATAGCTTTCTCCCGGCTTTTTGTGTGCTCTTCCATTCCCGTGTTCGTGTTTGTCCGGTTTTTGACTGTTTTCTTGCGATTTTTGCTTAATCCGTTCCTACACATTAAGAAAGACAAAACAAGCGATACACAAGCTTTTTATGCACTGTTTTGGTCTTTTAAGGGTCTATTTTGATATAAAATGGATATGTGTTTTCACACATCAAAATTCCCCAAACTAAGCGAGTGCGTGTCCTCACGCAATATTATATGCCTTATAACCAAATACCTCGAAACTTCCCCAAACTAAACCTTTGAAAAGTAGCAAAGATTTTTGTGGAGAAAGCTAAGAAATCACAAGTTATAAAACACCCTTATTTCCTATTTTTTAAAACCTCTTTTTCAAAAAAAAATTAATAATGTTATTTTGACTTTCGTTATTTCCATAACTGTTAGGGATCATAGAACAAGATGCATTTCGAATCCGAGAATGCCCCAAAAAGGATAAATTCATCGTTCCCGACTTTTCACTTATTCAAACCAAGCTTAAAACAAAATCTCAGCTAAATATCAGTAAGGATGCTAACACTACTCATATTTGCAACTTGTGAACCTTTTACTCCCGACATTTATTATATCTTAAGTGGGTGTGCTATCTTGAATTTCAACCATGGATCAACTTTTTTGCAACATACTATGCTTTAAGTTCCACCTTAGAATAATGAGTTTAAAGGCGAGATCATCCCATGTAACGACTTTCATCTCGGCACATCCCAACCTTGCGGCTAAGTGACCAGCCTTTTGACACCCCACAGAGACTAGTATCGGAACTCACGGACCTTAGGTTTCAAAAACTCTCAGGTTTCCCAGAATTTTCATAGCTTATAAAATAGAGTAGTCAAAGTGCAAAAGCATATTTGAATTTAACAAAAAGAAGTCAATTTATTAATTCACACTTAATTATTTAGATATTCATGCAACTATAACCCTCGACTTTTTAGAAGGCTGCAACATCGGTTGTGAGCCGGCAAGATGCAGCAAACTTTTATCAGCCTCGGATCTTTATTATTCTTACTATGGGCTTTCTTTAGAAGACTACCACATCGGTTGTGAGCCGGCAAGAGGTAGTAAACTTTTATCAACTCACAGCTTTTATTGTTATATTTATTTTTTATCATTTTATCATCATTTTTTTAAGAGAAACTTCTTTTTGAAAAATTCAAGTATAAATTTGAACTAAGACTAAAATTTTTGCTATATATTACATAAAAATTTGTTGATTTAAGTTTAATCTCCAAAAATAGCACGTATATTAATCCGGTTAAGAGCTTATGGGAGAAAAAGCAACAAGTTACATACATGAGCTCTTAAGATTTCCAAATAATCCTTGTTTAGCATCCTACTCATACTTAACTCTATCATTTTTCGTTCTTCGCGAATTAGCGAACGCTTAGCCTAAAAGTTAAGGAACAAGCTAGAGCTCAACACGCTCGATCGGGTCAAAATTTACTCTTATTCTACCCAGCAAGAAAGTCAAAATTGTGACAAAAACACTTATTTTATTTTTGAAAATTTTAAAATTTTTCATATTTTTGAAAATTTTGGTGGGAAAACGGGGTACGTGAGAACAACGGGTAAAAGTAGGTAAGATCATATCGAAGATATACTACCCCATACTAAAATCAAACATTGTCCTCAATGTTTCCTAGCCTAAGACTTAAAAACCCCATACTAGAACTCAAAAAGGTCGAATGCATAACTCAAACATGAAGAAAGTATCACAAAAATCTTTAGCCGTTTATTAAGTGTGCTAGATAAATGTTGAAGATAAATTAATTTTAGGATATCGGATTTCCCCAAACTAATGGTAAGCAAAGAATAGGAGATTTCCCCAAACTAATTGCAAACAAAGGCTAGGAAGCTCGAGTGGATCGGGACAAAACACCGAACACGAGAGTCTTCAGAAAAGTTGGGTCTATCCTGCAAACAATCACAAGCTCAAACAACAAACACAAAGAACGGAAGAGTACAAGCCTCCTCACACATATTATAAACTAGAAAGAAAAATAGAAAATAGATAAGCATGGGGTGCCTCCCACGAAGCGATTTGTTTTTGGTAACCGAGTCACATAGCTTGACTCGATCCCTGAATTCATTTGTCCTTAGGGAGAGCAATAAGAAACTTTCATTGAAAATACTACTAGCTCTAGATAAGGAAAATGAAAAATGAAGATGCCGGGGTCAAAAATGGCATCTTCACTCCCGGTGGAGCAAGATAAAGGAGAAACCTTAGGGTAGGTGAGAAACAAGAGAAAAGTCTGAATGAAAAATGTGAAGGAATCGTCATCTCCAACATTTTGAGAAAAATCAATCTCACTTCCCCTTTGGTCATCATTAAGTTCATTAAAATTATCAATCACGGGAGCATCGGGCTCAAAATGTAAGCAAATCTCAATATCCGATGGTTCCGGTGGAGGACGAGGAAATGACGGATCGAAATGAAATGATTCAAACTCTGGAAGTTCTAAAAGAGGGACATTTGAATTATTAGAAATAACAACACTAGTCAACCCTCCCTCCCTGATCGGGCTCAATCTCAAAAAGAAACAAATCATACTCGGGAAGAGAGTAATTAGCATGAGTAGTGGTACTGCCACTTCTCGTCTCTTCCGTATGATCGCTAAAAGACTCAAATTCGGGTACAGAATTACCTGAATGAGAAAGAGGAGTATCGGACTCCTCAAAGGATGAATCACTATCCACGACGGGAATAGGAAATGTAGAAGGAGACTTGAACACAAAATCAGGAGTAGGGTTATTTTTCAAAGATTTGATATTAGTAATAAGAGGATGGACGTTTAATAATTTCTCATGAAGAATAACGTCTTGGATTTGAAAAATATCTTCTAAGTCAAACTCTTTCTCTTCTTGATCTTCATTCTCCTCCTCTAAACTATCGTACTCCAAATTAAGAGATGATGTTTCAACGTACTCGATGTTCTCATAAGAATCGTCATCACTTGTAGTATTATAACAATCATCTTCTTCTTCATCAAATTCGTCTTCATCCGTTCCCGGTGGAATAGGAACGAATTCACCGGTAATTTATTCGGAAAGAAAATTGATCTTAGGAGACGTGATCGGAATTTCTTTACTAAGCAAAGATTCAGCATCAGAATGATCATAGATATCGTCAGAGATACCCTTGGATACACTTGGGATTGGGTCGAGGTCCTCAACACTAGACTTATCCTTTTCAGGAATAGTGCTAAGTTCCTTTTCCCCCATGATTAGAGAGACTTTGGGCTCTTCGGATGGTTCCTCTGTTGTGATCGCTTTAGTCCTTCTCCATATAACAGTATACTCATCATCGTCATCATCGAAGTAGAAAAGCAGACGATTCCAGCTTGGACAATTAATATATTTTGAAAACTCTTCACTGATATTTCGCACATCTTCAAGGAGTTTACTCATC
>BQNB010104781.1:0-23742 GCA_026074375.1 Tanacetum coccineum
GCTTTATGACATTATTATCTATATTATTTACTAATCCATTATGATTAGGTGTTTAATATTATGCTACTTATTAGTAACTTAGTATTTAGTATGGGCAACTTAGATTGCCATGGATAATCTTTCAATTTTATCATCCTAAACCAATGCTTGCATGCACCTTGATAGACCCTTTGCTACATGTATGATATTATGCATGCTTATCCTTTGATAAATGTTGCTTACAAATGCTTTCCCCATATAACTCATGATAGTTGATGTGAAGATCGTTTAAGCCCATCTAGGATATGTTTTACAGATAATATAAGTACGCAGCGGAATATAAAGAATAGTATATTATCAAACAAGGTTTTTCTTCATTATCATTCCATACAAGCCCCAATTCTAGATGATCAATTCTAGAACAGTTACTCTAACTAGTAACAGGATCAATGAAACATTGATCTTGAGGCTACAACACTCATTCTAGGCGTTTACAATGAACCACACGCCTAGAACACACACACACTTTTACTAGTCGACTACATTTTTCTGTGCACACTTAAAAACACGCCTGTGAATCTCTTTATATAGAGAGATTTCAAGGCTTACAAAGGAAGATAAGAACGAATAATATATTTTAAACATTTAAGAATATCTTCTGTTATCTTTATCTTCTTAAGGAGATCTTCCAGAATCTACATATTCTCCACCAGCTTGTAGAATTCTTTAATGATGTTTTTAGTCCTTTTGTTTCATTCTTTTATTTATTTTGTCTCATCAAATCAAGAATCCCAACAATCTTCCCCTATTTGATGATGACAAAACAAACAAAGTCGTGTACGAACTTTATCATAAAGCCAAAGCTTCCCCTGAAGTTGAGATGTAGTCATCTCCCTGAATGAAACAAACTTCCAAGCTTCCCCTTAATCAGATATCCTTTGTATCATGCCACACCAAGGATCTATAAGTTGCAACCGGTTAATATTTCTTCCCCTTTTTGTCATAATCCAATAGGGGACATATGAATGTATGCAACTTTGATCTTGAACACTACAAACCAATATCACACTTCTAATCCAAGCCTTCTAATTCCTCAAATTACCCACCATTAAACACAATAAGAAAAATGTAGCTCTTTCAGCTCTAGTTTAGGTGGTTCGACGCTTGAGGGCTTTAATCAATTTTCTAGGGCTTTCCACTCGAGTGGCTCATCTAACAGCAGAAACTCCATGAGCAGTGTTAACTGCTTCATTAGTGTTGTCAGAGTTGTTAGATGACACAAAAGCCATGTTTTGTGTGCTTGTATTTGAGCTTGATGTCCCTTTGACTTCTGGTTCATATACTTTGAGATTGTTGTAGAGATCATCCATGCTCATTGTCTCTAATTCAGGCTTATTCCTCCATACAACCGCATGTGTGTTCCATTCTGGTGACAAACTTCTCAACAGCTTCTGGTTCACATCTTCTTGTGAAAGTTTTTCACCCAAAATCTCCAGCTGACTCATAAGCTTTTGAAGCCTATCAAAAGTTTGATCAAGGGTCTCTGAAATAGGAGCAGAGAAGTTTTCAAACTGCTGCTTTAAGAGATTTCTTTGAGTTTTCTTTGTAGCAGCATTACCCCCAAATCTCTTTTCAATAGGTTCCAGCAGTGACTTCGCATCCTTGATTGAGTTAAACTTTAATTGATGTTCATTAGGAATGCCCATCATCAAAGTGCTTTTGGCCTTCACCTCTAATCTCTTCTGAGCCTTCTCTTCAACAGTTGTATGAGGTATTACTTTTTCAACACCTTCCACAACTGTTGTTTTTGGTATAGAGTTTCCATTCTCTATGACCTCCCATAGAGCATAGTCAATCATCTGGATGTACTATTCTATCCTCATCCTCCAGATCTCAAACTCACCAGGTTTGAGCATTGGAACCTTGGATGCAGCCACCATATGTGCAGATTCTGAATCCATATCTTCTAGCAAAGAGATCTTGTGTATTCAAACAGGTTCTTCTTATTCAAAGCTTCTCAACAAGCTCTGATACCACTTGTTGATCCCACTTCAATGGATCTTGAATTCCTTAGCTTGTGTAAGGTTTAGTTATGCAAGATAAATCCTACACAACTTATGATAGAAACTTTGTTTGATAATACTAAAGATTATGCGGAATCTAATCTTTAATATAAGAAGAATTCTTCAATGAAACAGTAATTCTGATGAACACACAGATTAACAAACAAAAGCTTCAATATATTAATACGAATACTCTAACTAGTATTAGGGTTACAAAACCTTGAAGCTATGACGATTCTATGAATGACTCATTTTTGATACTTTGATACATAGAATTCTATACCCTAGGACCTCCTTTTATACACCAAGGAGTCCTAATAGGATTACAATATTTTCCTAAGTTATCATGATCTTCTAAACAAATAACTTATACGTATCTTTTACAAAAATATCTCATACATATCCCATAAGCAATCTTTATCTTTTCTCTGAGCAGCCTTTATCCCTTCAGCAGTTGTAATCTTTCAGCAGTTGTAACTTTTATACCAACAGCATTAACTTTCAACACCAACTCTAGTAACTTTTGTACCAGCAGCACTAACTGTGTACAAGCAGCATTAACTACTTAGAAAGTTTTCTTCAATCTTCACCAACAGTACTAAGTTACACTAGCAGTATTAACTACTTAGCATATTTTTCATTAAGATTACTAACAACACTAATTTATGCTTAGCAGCAGTAACTAATACCTTAACAGCAGTAACTTCAAGAAGGCTTTTAATCGCAGTAGTTATATTCCGTTCGAGCCTTCCTAACCTATTCCCCTAGAGAGCGATAACAACACCCGAGTCTTACCTTACTACACTACAACGGTTAGGTGCTATGCCTATGGAGTTGTAAAACCTGGTGTGTTTACAATGACTGCATCAGATATTTAGAAGATAAGGAAGGAGAGGTCGTATGTTTATTCTAAAGTCAAACCTATTAAATTCTTAGTGTTGATGATTAGGAGTTACATGTCACGGAGTCATTGTTTCGACTCCGTGTGGCGTCCTTGCACCGATAAAGACCAATTATCCATCCCGCGTATACTAGAGGTTCACTTGTATCGTCTTGCCTTGTACTCGTCAGGGGAGCGGCCCCAATTCCCTACTAGTGTAGTGCCATATCGAGTCCTTTACTCGTGGCATGTATTACACCCTTATCGTTGGGGGTACTCCAACAAGACCAACATGAATAAACCAGGAACCTTCGCATTCATGTACGTCTTCCAAGCAGAACTCGACCCTTCAGAATTTAGCTCGTGACATTATCCTACCACCAATTCATGCACGACCTCGTGCATGGTTATTCGCACCGATGAATGACTTCCCTAAAATGATTTGGCTTTACTCTGGCTTCATGGATATTTCCTTCTTTAACAATCTTCTAGTCAACAATGCTTGGAGGCTTAGTAGCTAAAGGTATAGCATCAACTGCTACTTCCTTTTCATTAGGAATAATTTTCATGAGCTCTTTCATCTTAGCTGCTTCCTGATCATCATCCACCTTCTGCTTCTTTGATTCTCTTGTTCTAGCTCATCTCCTGCTCTTTTTGAACTGCTTTCTTCTCTTGTCTCACTGCCTTCTGCTCTTACTTCACTACCTTCAACCAACTTTGTTCTGAAGTCAACAAAGGTGTTCACCCTCTTGAAAGCTTTGTTAAACAATTCTTGAATATTTGCAAAGGACTTGCTCTCTAAGTCTTTGGGCTTCTATCCTGCCATATTCTTCAGATAAGTACACATAATACTTCTTTGTTGAGCTTTGGTTGGTGGTCTATTCCTCTTCTCTTCTGCTCTTTTAGCTGCAAAGTGCTTTCTTCTTTTCTTCAAGAGTTGTTGAAATAGTGTAGCCTTCTCATCAACAGTCAACTCTTCTTGCTCCTCTGCTTGCAGTCTTTGAGCCAATTCATAATCAGTCTCAATCTTAGCCTGAATGTCATTCCATTCTTCAATCAAGGCTACATTGGCTTCATCTTTTTCCCTTACAAGACTTACTTCCTTATCAAATTCAGCTTGTAATCTTATAGCTTCTTGTTCATCAAAGCTGATTTGATATTTCTTCTTCATCTGCAAAGGTTCTTTAACCATTATACCTTTACCCTTATCCTTTGAAGGAATTGTTGTTGTTGTTTGTTATTGATTTCACTTGCTCTTGAGAAGAATTACTTTAGTAGTTGCTGTTTGGTTAGCAGTAGTATCCTTGGTTTTACCTTTTTTCAACTCTGCCATGCTTGAGCCAAAGTTATTTCATCTTTAGTTATTGTAGCAGCACTAACTGTTGTAGCAATGCTAGCAGTATTAACTTTACCAACAACACTAACTTCTTTAACAGGAACTTCTTTTTCAAAAGATACCTCATCACCATGTAAATCATTAACATCAAACATTTCAGCATCGTGAACATTCTCTGGGGTGATGTCTTCATCAGCATCAATATCAAAAAATTTCCTCCCCTGTTTGGATGCATCCGTATGATCACCCAAACTAGCTTCATCAGAGGAAACTATTCTTGCAGATCTACCAACCTTGTATAATATTTTGAGCTTATGAGTTCTTGACCCTCATTTTCTATAACATTCTTGAATCTCAGTTTCAAATTGTAGTCTCCTAAAGCTGTAGTAGTCTTTGTGTTTCTCAAGGTCAAGGACTTTTGTTGCAATTTGGTAAAATATCTATCAATTCATTGAGTTGCATACTAGGGCTCCTCATTGACAACCTCATCTAGATTACATTTGTATGATCACTAGGTTGAGGTACCTCATTGTCCTTTCTCTTTGACCTCCTAGATTTTTGTTTCCTTTGAGGTTAAGATGATGATGGTTGAGTAATGATGGGTGTGTGATGGGGATTAGTTGGCATTGCTGAACCTTCACCCATTTCTTCTTGAGCTTGAACCACCATTGTTGGAAATAATGGTGTTACGCTACCAGAAAAGTCTTTTCCGTGCCTTCTCATGTTAGCAAAAATCTTCTTTGTGTGAGAGGGTGTGACTTGACATCCCCTCTAATTGATTATCCAAGAATACTTGTATAAACCTTGGATACATCAAGAATTTACTAGCATTATCTAAGTTCTCACGTGACTTTCAAACAAATATACTTGGAAAGTTAAACTTGTGTTTGTGGTAAACAGATAACTTGCAGTAGCCATAGTGCTACTAAAATTTATTCATGCATAGTCTTAGCCTTAGGCATTGACAAAAATAGTATGAATAAGAAATTTCCATTGAGGGGAAAAGAATGCCTTATAGAAAGTTAGCTTCTGTGAAAGTTTTTCATACCCCATTCTTGTAAGTTCTTCAAAAATGGTAGCATTAGGCAAGCAATCCGTACCTTCCTCATCATCCAATTGAAGGTCTCTTCTAACAGATGCTTCAGTAACAACTATCTTCTTCCCATCCACTAGGGCTTGTAACTGTTGTTCCCCATTGACCGTTTTCACCTTGACAGTAGCCCAAAATTGTTCAATACACGAAGTATATATAGTGGGATTAACGGTTAAAGCATACTTTATGGTGTGTGCATTTAGAAAATCAACAATTTGTTCAAACCCCTCACTTTCAGCGGGTTTAACTAAAAACGCGACTAAATTGTGAGTATCAGCAAAACTGTAGGGTCGTCATTGTGTTGGGTTTTGATGATGAATGATGAAATTGAGTTAGGGTTTGTGATTAGAGAGTATATAATTGAATAAAATCGATTAAATGAGTGAATGAAACCCTTAATCGAAGTATTTATGAAACTACCCTCAACAACATTAACGTTCACCAGCAGTTGTAAGTTATGCCTAGCAGCATTAACTTTCAACAGCAGTAGTAAGTTTATGCCTAGCAGCATTAACTTTCAACAGCAGTAGTAAGTTATGCCTAGCAGCATTAACTTTCAACAACAGTAGTAAGTTTATGCTTAGCAGCATTAACTTTCAACAGCAGTAGTAAGTTTATGCCTAGCAGCATTAACTTTTCCCAGCAGTAGTAAGTTTATGCCTAGCAGCATTAACTTTAAATCACCAGCATTAACTCCAATTCTATTCTAATAAGCTTTCCATCATCAAATTCACATTTTAGCTCACAAAAACTCTTTGTCTGTTTTTTATTTCTCTCAATTCTATTTACTCACAATTCTCTCTTTCTGTTTTTAAACAACTCTCTTTCTGTTTTTATTCTCACCACTTCTCTCAATTCTTCTTCTTACCAAATCACTCTATTTGTTTTTATCTCACACAGCTCTTTTTTGTTTTTTAATCATAATTTCTCTCAATCTTTACTCACCAACCACTCAGTTATTTTTTATCACACATCTCTCTTTCTAAACGACCCGGGTGATCATACTTGCCCGGTCTAATATACGTATTATATATTATATTATATATATTTTTGAGAGTGAATTTTATCAAGGGTAACTTGGTAAGTTTCTTAATTACTCTTTTAAAAGTATTATATTTTTATGATATATTCTATAGTATAATATACTGCAATCACTAGTCACTTTATGACCACAAATAAAATACCAAAACACCTAATTGATGGTTCTCCTTACATCCCCTAGCTCCCCAATGAGTTGTGAGCTACTATGATGTTTTAGAAAAAATAATACTAAGTGGAACTATTTTATAAAAAATCATCATTGCAAAGTACCCAGATTCGGATCTGAACGCACACAAAAAAGTTTGACGTATTTAAAAATACTTAGAAAATGTTTTAGTGTTAGCCCTTTGAACTGGAGTTAATAGACACCTAAAATATGACCTCTGATTTTTGGATAACCCTAATTTGAATTTTAAGTAGGGGTTTTACTCCCCGAAATCAGACCTAAATCTGATCCGAATTTACTATTTTAACAACTTTTCTTGCGAAAATTATTTGACTAACTTCCTGATATCAAAACCTTTCGGGGCCTGACGTTTTGGAAACTAGACTCTCTGAATTTAATTTTAGGCTCAAGAAAATTGATGATTGCTATTTTTATGACCAAGTTATGATTTGTACAAGGTGACCTTTCAAAACTGCCAGCTTTTAAATTCCGAATTTACAAACCCTAAAACCCTAATTACACATGCTTAACACCACTAATCATCCCAAAAACGATTTTTAAAGATCAAAACCTTAATTTTACAGATCTTATATAAACCTAGTCCATCATCAAAAAATTGTTACATGAATAAATGTATAGTTTTAAATAGTTAGGGTTTATTAACATACCTTAAACATTGATCTTGATACACAAGATCACCAACTTGATTCTTGATAATAATTTTTTTCTTCTTGGGTTTCCAGCCGATCAACAAGAAAAGAGAGGGGTGAGTTTTTGGTATTTATAAGATTTGCAAAAAGGTTTAAGGTAATTACCTATTTAGAATTCTAATTAGACTAGGATTGTGTTTCTTTTTTTTCTCCTCTTCCAACCGATTCAAACAACATCCCTTTTAACAAAATTATTTTTTTTCTATAAAACTTTGTTTCCCCCTCCTTATATATTAATTAATATATTATTTATTTATTTATTATCATTTGCATATTCAACCCTTAATTTTGACATTTTTATAAAAACTCTTTCTTCTACCTTTTAATCCTTTTCAATTAAAACTAAATTAAATGACTATAAATAAATTTCATTTCTAATTTTATTTTACTAACTTCATAAAACTAAGTTCTAGTTTCTATATTTTCTAAACTAAACTTTTTAATTTTACTAACTACTAACACTTAAAAATACGTATACATATACATATAAATACGTACACACATAGAATTATACCATCATTTTCATTGTCACTAAAATGTGACCAAAATGAAATGCCCATAACAACCATAACTTCAATCACCATGAGATGATCACGCTCAATAGATTGGTAACCAAACTCACATAAGATCACATAAACATAATATTATTAAAACACATCAAGAGGCTCACAGTCAATACTAATGTTTGACTAACAGCTCATAAGCAACAGTTGTCACAGTATCCCCTCCATAGGTAAATCTGTCTCGAGATATAACCACTAGGTTCAACATCATCCTCAATAAACAATCAGTAGACATAGCTTTCATATGGTCCTCCTCACGTTCCCACGTGAACTAAGGGCCACGCTTGAATCTCAAACCAACTTTCATGATCGAAAACCCACAGCTTGCACAACGAGAAAATGTGATACTTAAGTTATATATGAAATTCCTCAAGACCACGCTTCGAGTTCCAATGGAACTTAAGCTATCGGAAATCGCTACTACGCTTCAACTTTTTTAACCTCACGATCGTAATCACAAAGGTGACCTCAACAAAAAATGAAGAGTTTTGTGTACCTTTATTTCTTCAAAATGCACATGCAGATTTGTATCCGCTAAATACTTCTTTAAATTTGAAACACATCAATTACGCTACTAAATTATTGAGACAATCTTAATCAATAGGTCATAGAACCGCTCCCTTTAATGATCTCAAATGGTCCCACATATCTTGGTGCTAACATTTTTTTCTTTCCAAAATGCACTACTTCTTTCCAAGACGACACTTCCAACATCACTTTATCACCAACTTCAACTCTAAATGTTTACGCATATTGCCAACATAGCTCTTTTGGCAATCTCTAGCCGCTTTGAGCTTTTCTTTAATCAATATCACCTTATTTGTTGTCTCTTGTATCAATTTTGGTCCAATCGACCGAATTTCTCCAATTTCAGCCCAAAGAACATGTGACCTACACTTCCTTCCATACCACGCTTCAAATAGGGCACATCAAACACCCGAATGATAACTATTATTATAGAAAACTCTGATAAGGGTAGATGAGTATCCTAATTCCACCAACAAAAATATCAATCACGCACGTCTCTCAACATATCCTTAAAGTCTGAAAGGAACGCTCACTTTGTCCCGTCCGTTTGAGATGAAAATTCGTACGCATGTTTAATCGTGTACCCCAATGCCTATGCATATCTACCAAAGCCGCGAAGTAAATCTTCCACCACGAACTGAGATGATCGACACATGCACTCCATGCCTTGTTACTATCTCATTAGTGGAAAGTCTCGCCAAATTCTCCATTTTAAAATCTTCACGTACATACCAGTAATGGCATCCTTAGTCCATTCTATCGACTATTCCCCAATTCGTACATACCTTACTACTTGATCCTTGGCAACCTTGAAGTAAAGTCCCCATAGTTATAATATCTTACTTCTACTCGGGTATCTCTAGCTGTTACAATAAACCCAAAGGTCTTTGATGTTTCAGCATTCACATTTAAACCAGTTAAACAATTGCTAGCATAGGTAGCAATATCCTTCTCTATACATGGCCACCATACATATCTCTAAGTCATTAGAACATCTTATCTGCTCCCCGAAAGTACCAAGTACCTTGATGCACCTCCTCGTCCATCCATTAATATCTTAACATCACCTATTAATGGAACCCATAATAAATACATATCTCCACCTTCCTTCCTTTCCATTAGTTGGTCCAGGCCATGCAGCATTTCTGCTGTCGCGTTCTCTACCTTGTCTCTTTGCATGAGTACACAACCTAATCCTTGATTCGACGCGTCGCAGTAAACTACAAACTCTTTGGATCCATCAGGCAATGACAATATTGGGTACATTTCACAAATTGCCCTTCCACGTCTGAAAAGCTTCCTCTTGTTCCTTGGCCCACTCCTACTTCTTATTTTTTTGAGTCAGTGAAGTAAGGGGTTTAGCAATCTTAGAAAAATTTACTATGAAACGTCGGTAGTAACCTGCCAATCCCAAGAATGATCATATCTCGGATGGCGTCTTAGGTACTTTTTAATTCTTCATTGCTTCTATCTTACTAGAGTCCACGTAAATATCATTGTTGTTAACCATATGTCTGAGAAAACGCACTTCTTGTAGCCAGAATTCATACTTGGAAAACTAGGCAAACACTTTTCCTTCTTCTTGACCAACACAGGTGCTCCTCACAGAGTGTGACTTGATCAAATAAAACGTATATCAAACGAATCCTAAGGGTTACGAACTATCGAATAGGGTAGCAAATGAATATCGAATCAAAGGCTAGAAACATCTAAAGGATTTCACATATGGAAATAGATGCGGATCAAATGTCATAAGAATCCTAAAAAGGAAGGATAGAATATATGTACCGATTGAAATGAAAAGAATCAACAACTAACCACGACAAAATAAACACATACAATAACAATACATATCAAGATTGATAAATGAAAAGAATTAGGGGTCTTATACCATGGATGTCATACGACATGCATCACATAAACATATAATAGCTACATAATAGTCCATGCATCAATTATACCACATAATCACAACAATTAAAACATTTACATAATCACATTTTGCATCATTTCCATCCCAAGAAAACATAGTAAAATGGGACTATGAAACTCACCTGATGCTCAGCTACTTGACAAAATCTTGCACACAATCTAAACACAACAAGGACAAGTTACACTCGGTTAGGCTAATGCCCAAGCAATTGTAACAATCATATGATAGACTTCTAAACCTTACACTAAGTTTATAATCCTTTAAATACATCTCTCATATCATTTTCATACCCTATAAAACTTACAATTAACTTCCAACTTTTTTAGGTCTGACAAAATTATCATGTAGTCACTTTAGACCACGAAAAAATACTAAAAACACCTAAATTGATGGTTCTCCTACATCCCAAGCTTCCCATGGTTGTGAGCAACTGTGTATTTAAGAAAAAATAATACTAAGTGAAACTATTTTATAAAAATTCATCATTACAAAGTACTCAGATTCGGATCTGAACGCACACCAAAAAGTTTGACGTCCTTAAAAATACTTAGAAAATGTTTTAGTGTTGGTTGCTGAAAAGACTGATATCTCCTAAACCAGGGCTTCAAGGAATTCTGATATGATGAACAAACAATGACTTCTGATCATAATCATTAGGAAAGGAAACACTTAATCCGAAAACTGTTATTTGTGCAAACTCTTCTTCTTTGAGTGCAAGTACTTTAATGGCTTCTGAACCCATCTCCTCAAAGGGTTCATCTAATGTAAATATTCTATCAACATCTTCTTTGTATAAACATTCTATTTTTCATTATGTTATAAAATATCTTTGAAAAAGAAAATACAAAAATATAAAACTTCAAAAATAAAAAATACAAAATCAAAAAATCAGAAAATGTTTCACAAAAAGAATCTTCTCGACATGTCTCTTGGAATCGATAACATTTACGTGCCTAGAAATGTCGATTAACATTGACACGGGTGTGTAAATGAAGTTCGAGCAGGAGTTTCAAATGCTTTCAAAACATGTCATTTCTATTTTTCTTTAAGGCTTGTTATTAAATGACAGATAACAACCTGGCCCTCAAATAAAGGAAATTGTACAATCATGTACATTTATCCTCACAGCGAGAAGATAACAACTTCTCAGACTTGAGCTGACATAAAAAGTCAATTAAAAAGACATTCAAAGTCTTTCGAGCTCAAGTAACATTGGTTTTTCAAAACATGTTGAGCACAATTTCTCAAAAGATTCTTCAAAATCTATCAAAATTGTGTGTTTGACACTCCCTCATCATGCATCTTTCAAAAGTCGAATTATTTTTTTATAGGTGTCATTTTCAAAATGAGTCAATGTTTGAGGGGGAGTTTTTCAAAAAACAATGTTTTAATGTTTTTGATACTGTTAGGTTCATAAAAAGTGTCGATTATGTGGTTTAGTTATATTTAGTTAATAGTCTTTATTTTGTTTAGTATAAAGTAGCTTGTAATAAGGTGTATTATGCTAAAAGAATAAAATAGAATACTTACCAAAGATTAGGGACTATAAGTGAAAAATAAAGGAAGGGAAGGCTCCTTCCTTCTCCTATAAATACCCCTCTAATCATCATTCAAGGGTGATGCTTTTGTAATAAACATTTTCTCTTTTCCCTCCATTTATAACATTTGAAATTTGAATACTTTCCCTCCACTACTATTCTCTCTAAGCTTCCATGATTGATAATGTATGATTCAAGATGAATAAGACCTAACAAGTGGTATCATACGCCATTAGAGAATACGAGTGAGTCGATTTGTGCAGTTTTTCCACGTCCGAGAACCTCGTGATGACACTCGGTGAATTCGGTTGAGGCGTTTGAGTTTTCGAGTTGAGTTTTGGCAGTAATTTCGAGTATTTTGGCGTTATCGAGTGTTATCGAGTGTGGTGTTTGCGTTTTCCGTAGTTTTCTACAGTTCTCGGAAGTATTTCTACATTCTCGAAAGTTGTTTTTATACTCTCGGATCATTTTTCTTGAAGTTTTAGGAGTTTCAGTAGCACTTGTAGTCTTATCTCGACAGAAAAAGTATTGTAATAGATATATACGTATTTTCGGTTCTATCAAAAAGTGTGAATAAGGAATTAGTGTTTTTAAATCTCGGAAATACGATTACTAAGTGTTAAAATACATCAAGATCACGGTTTTATCGTGAATTGGGATTTTGAAAAACAAATTTGTCAATTTCTAAAAACTCGGAAATCAAATTCGGTTTTATCGAATTTGATGTTTTAAGTGTTTTGGATTATCCAGTAATCATAAATTTCGGTTTTATCGAGTTGGTGATTATTGATAATCCATAATCTTCGAATTTTTCAAAACTCGGTTCTATCGAGTTTAGAGTAAGAATATTTCCGAGTTTAATACGTTTTAGGAATACCGAGTTTGTTAGTATTTTTTCCGAGTTTAGTTCTGTTCGAGAAGGGTACCGAGTTTCATAATACGTGATATTCGAGAACAGTGTTGTCTAAGTTTTACAAGTGTTCGAGAAGTGTACCGAGTTTGGAAATCTTTTTCACAAATATCACTCATTTTCGTCTACAAAGATCCAATCTTTGAATCATAAGAAATGTCAACATCCAAAACATATCAACAATCTCTTGCTGATGATGGTTCTGAGACTAGGCCTCCCATGCTTGAAAGGGGTAGTTATATACCATGGGCAAGGAGATTTAGACGATACATAAATCGAAAGAGGAAAAACCAAAAGTGGCTTAACAAAGCACTTGATGAAGGTCCTTGATAAGTGTAAAAATACACATATCCGTTTATACCTAAAATAACTCAATTAAACCAAAAACAGACTAAAAATGGCAAAAATATATTTGTTTTTGTGTTTTGTGTGTGCAGGTACGGATATATCAAAAATCACAAGAAAACAGTCAAAAAGGGGCAAACACGAACACGAGAAACGGAAGAGCACAAAAGAAGCCAGAGATTCAAAGCCAAAGCCAGAAAAAGTCAAGCTTCAGTCAAAAAGTCAAAGAAAGTCAAACCTTGGTCAATCCTTGGGTCAAACAAAGTCAACTCAACAAAAGGACAAATCTCAAAATATTTCAAATCAACCCTCCAAGTTTCAGAAAGTTACCATATTGGTCCCTAAGGCTTAATGGGCCTTAAACCCCTTAAATACCATAACCGGGTCCAAAGGCCCAAGTTAAAAGCCCATTACCCTAGCCCATTTCCTTTTATAAAACCACAAGGGCCACTACTGCCAATTCTGAAAGTCCTTTTTACATTATACCTTTAAATAAAAACAAGAGGGACTTAAAATGTCAAATGACCAAAGTTTAAATTTTATTTACCCCGTTTCAGTTATAAAAAGGGCGCCAAGGGTTTAACACTATTCACCCTTCTTCCCCGTTTCACCACGCTGTCAAATCAAAGGGCTTTTCCAAATTAGAGGGTACGGAAGTCTATTCAAGTGGTCTATATCACCCTGGCAGAGTTGAAACGTCACTCAAGCACCCTATTGGCCAATTCCAACAAAGGAATGCCACGTGGACTCGAAGAAAGCACAAGGATGTGTGGGTTTTACACTTCTAGCACTCTTACAAGTAACACAAGGTGTCACAATCACGGATTGCCACGCTAGCAATCTGTGTGTGCACATATGTGATCCAACGGCCAAAGCTAATGATCCAATCATTGAAGGAATTTAAGGGATGTGATTGAAAGGGGCGTGGGGAGTGCTCAGATCCCTAGAAGCTTCATCAGAGTGCTATAAATAGCACACTCACACACACACACATTGTATCTTCTTTTTTCTAGTTTTTTTTTCTAGTTAGCTTTTCAATTTTAGCTTAATTGTATTTTAGCTTATGCAAATTTTCCTTAAATGTAATTCAAGCTTTTTGTAATTCCTTTTCAAAAGTAATGTAATCTCCTTTAGTTATTAATGAATTCAAACTTTTTATAAGTTGTTATACATTCATAAGCTCTCAGATATTCTCAAATGATTAAGCTATTGTTCCATAAGCTCATCTTAGTCTCTAAGCTAAGATTGAGTTTTAATAAGTAATAATCTACTTAAATCATAAAATCAGTTCAAATTACCTTTGCTATTGGATTAAATGCTTATGGAAGGGGAGTCAATTATGGAAGGACTCCCAAGGACCTTTACTGGCTTATCTAATGATAAGCCAGAGCTGTAGATAAGCTCTAAGAGCAACTTAGTCTTTGTTTAGCTAAGACAGTCTGTAAGTTCTCATTTCAATCTTTTGTCCTTTTCATTTTTAGCTTAATCATCACTTATTGCTTATATGCTTGCTTATTCTTCTTATTTGCTTAGATAACTTAGCTATTTAGTTGCTTATTATTGATTGTTAGTGCTTATTAGTCATTAGTTTATAGTTAATATTGATTAGAGTTAAGCTTTTCATAATCTGTCTTAAAATAATCATAAAAACAAAAAAAAAAAAAATAATTTAATTTGAAAACAGATTGGCTATTTGATATTGATGCACTAACAAGAACAAATAAATTATGACCAATTGTTGCATGTACAACAGTCCTAAGTTTTGTAGTACAAAAGCAAGTGATAGATGCAGTCAAGCTAAAAGGAAGACAAGAACCTGTCAAAAATTATATTTTTGACTACATTATGACGCTGATCCACCATTTCCCAAGATCCAAAGACTTCTCATGATGATGGATCCAAACCTTCAAGTGATGATGGAAAGAAGGTTGATGAAGATCCAAGAAAAGATAGTGAATGTAATGATCAAGAGAAGGAAGATAATGTTAACATCACTAACAATGTTAATGCTGCTAGCACAAATGAAGTTAATGCTGTTGGTGGAAAAACAAGCATTGAACTTCCATTTGATCCAAATATGCCTGCTTTGGAAGATTATAGCATATTTGACTTCTCAAGAAATGATGAAGATGATGGTGCAATGGCTGACATGAACAATTTGGATACAACAATCCAAGTCAGTCCTATTCCAACTACAAGAATTCATAAAGATCATCCTCTTGATCAAGTGATTAGAGATTTGCAATCAGCTACACAAACAAGAAAGATGTCAAAGAATTTGAAGGAACATGGGTTTGTTAGTACTATTCAACAAAGAACAAACCATAAAGACCTTCAAAACTGCTTGTTTGCTTGCTTTTTATCATAGGAAGAACCCAAAAAGGTAATTCATGCATTGAAGGATCCAAGCTGGATAGAGGCTATGCAGGAAGAGCTTCTACAATTCAAGTTATAAGAAGTTTGAACTTTTAGTGGATTTACCAAATAATAAAAAGGGCTATAGGCACTAAGTGGGGTTTCAGGAATAAAAGGATAAAGAGGAATTTTGATAAGAAATAAAGCAAGATTAGTTGCTCAAGGATATACACAAGAAGAAAGGATTGACTATGATGAAGTCTTTGCCCTCAGTTGGCAAGACTTGAAGTACTTAGGCTATTTTATTAGCTTATGCTTCATAAAAAAGATTTTGTGGTGTAATCAAATGGATGTAAAAAGTGCTTTATTTATGGGAAGATTAAAGAAGAGGTGTATGTATGTCAACCACCAAGATTTGAAGATCTAGACTTTCTTGATAGAGTATACAAGGTTGAAAAAGCACTGTATGGACTACATCAAGCTCCCAGAGCTTGGTATGAAACCTTGACACATAATGTTTGGACAAATGGGTTTCCAAAGAGGGAAAATTATTAACAAGACCTTATTCATCAAAAGCATAAATTGTGATATTTTCTGGTCTAAAGTTTATGTGGATAATATCATCTTTGGTTCAACAAAAGGGAGTTAAGCAATTGCATTAAAGGAAGTTATGCATGAGAAATTTCAGATGAGTTCTATGAGAGATACTCACATTCTTTCTTAGGATTACAAGTGCAACAGAAGAAGGATGGCATATTTATTAGTCAAGATAAATATGTTGAAGAAATTTTGAAGAAATTTGGTTTACAGAAGTCAAGACTGCAAGCACACCAATGGAAACTCAAAAGCCTCTGCTCAAGGATGAAGATGGTGAAGAAGTGGATTGTTCATAATTGTAAAAAGGTCAATGATTTGTTCATTGATGTATCTACATCTTCAAGACCTGACAAGTCATGTTTGTAGTGTGGCATGTGCTAGATACCTAGTCAATCCAAAGGTTTCAACACATCTTCATGCTGTGAAAGATTTTTAGGTACTTAAACGGTGACCAAAATTAGGCCTTTGGTAACCAAAAGATTCTCCTTTTTGATTTCGTACAAAACACTGATAGTGATTAAGCTAGAGCAAAGCATGATATGAACACTACAATAGGTGGTGTGAATTTCTTTAGATGCAGATTTAATATCATGGCAGATAGTGGTTGCAAATTCCACAACAAAGCTGAGTATGTGGCTGCTTCCAAGTTGCTGTGGACAAGTGCTTGGATTCAGAATCAACTACTTGATTATGGGTACAATTTTATGCATACCAAGATCTTTATAGACAATAATAGTACTATATTGCATAATTAAAATCATGTTCTTCATTAAAAAACAAAGCATAAAGAGGACCAGAGAACACTCCCACAATTGGTATTAGAGATTGCAGATGAAAAAAAAATTGATTCAAATGGTCAAAAATCCAATAATTTGACAAGAGAATGTTGCAGATTTGGCTTACAAAAGCTTTTATGTAGTAGATTTCAATACAGTTGATTGTTAGTATTGGAATGATGAATCTTTAAGAGTCTTTTATCTCTATATGTTTTGTGTAAAGTATTGTATGAATTAGTACTGTTTATCCATGTCATTGAAAAGATTATGCTGTTAAGTTATAATTAGTAAATACGGTCAAACATATACTGCTAATACTAACATTAGTTATACTTAATACTGTTAGGTATAATTAATACTGTGATAATTATGAAAATTGTTATGGCTTGTGTTTTCTTGGTTTTTGGACTAACATTTTGTAGGAAAAACAAAGAAAAGTGGTTAAATTTAATGATGGAAAAAGTTGTTAGAATGGAATTGGCGTATGCTTCGGTGACTCAAAGTTAAGCCTTAGCTAGGCATAACTTACTACATGCTGAGTAGAAAGTTAATGCTATTGAGGGTAATTTTCATAAATACTTTGATTAAGGGTTTCAATCAATCCTTTAATCAATTTTTACTCTTTCAGAAAACTCTCTAACTACAAACCCTAACTCATTTTATCATCCATTATCAAAACCCAACACAAATGGCGAATCTAAAGTTTGCGGATACTCATAACATGGTCGCATTTTTGTCTAAACCCGAAGAGAGTGATGGGTTTGAACAAATTGTGGATTTTTTGAATGCACACCCTATAAAGTATGCACTAAACGTTTCATTATCGGTCCCATAATATATGATTATCTTTATCGGAACAGTCTTGTCTACTGTCAAGGCCAAAACTATCAATGGGGAAGTACAGTTGCATGCCCTAGTAGATGGCAAGAAGATTCATCATCACTGAATCAAACTGTTAGAAGAGATTCTCTAACTAAATTATACATCGTTGAATAACTTTACACTGAAGGGATATGAGAAAAATTTCACAAAAGCTAACTTTCAATAAAGCCATTCTTTTCGCCACAATGGAGAAATTTCTGATTCATACTATTCTACAATGTCCTAATTTTATTAAAAACTACTGCATGGAATGAGTTTTTTAGTATACAGAAGGTATCTGCAATTATTGTTTGGGCTACAAATCAAAAGTTAACTTTTCAAAATACATTTTGAAAGTATGATTAGAACCATAGAAAATTTTCTGGCAAATTTTAATGTATCCAAGGTATTGTAATAAGTTTGTTATTGGAACAACAACTTGATGATTCTGTCAACTCATAAGAGAATTTATGTTGCACCCACTCACACTAAAAAGATTTTTGCAAATATGAGAAAGGGTTAGGAAAGAGGTTTTTTTTGGTAGAGTAACACCTTAATATTCCAACAATGTTTTACAAAACCAGTCACAAAGGGGTGAAGGTGTCAACCAATTATAACGATCCCCATCACACACACCACTTTTAATCACCATCAACTCAGACTCAAAAGAAATACAAAAACCAAGGAGCCTTAAAGAAGGACACACAGGTACCCTCAGCCTAGTGGTCCTACTGAAAGGGATGCAGATGAGGCTAGTCCATAAGGATTGGAGTGACAGTTTGGTGAGGGTTGCCACAACTGCTCTAGCACTATAAGCAGAGCAGACCATGGTAACATAACTAAGACCCGATCTAAGGCAACACCTAATGAATCTAGTTCCCTAGGAACTACTTTAGGTGGTGGTCCTAGGTGCCAAGAAACCATGGGGGATACTATTGCTCAAACTAGGTTTGAGAATGTATTTAAACATTCTAATGATTCACTGCTCACGAAGAGATAACACACTTCGAAGTGATAAGGATAAACTTAAACTTAATGAATTGATGGAAACTACAGTCCACGTTACAAAACAAAGTTCATGATTGGAGAATACTAAAAGTACCACATCAACAGAATTGAGATTCAATATATAGAAAAGGAGGGTCAAGAAGCTTGAAAAGAAAAGAAGTTCAAGAACTCATAAGCTAAAGAGACTATACAAATTTGGTTTTAGTGCTAGGGTAGACTCCTCTGGAGATAAAGAAATTTTGGGTGAGGATGCATCCAAACAGGGGAGGATTAATGCTATTGATGCAGATGATGATATTACCCTAGTTAGTGTTCAAGATGATGCTGACAAAGAAATGTTTAATGTGGATGCTTTAAATGGAGAGGATGGTGTTTGTATGTAGGGGCAAATGAAATTTTGTTGAAGAAGAGTTGAGATGCTACACAAGTTAGTACTGTTGCAAACAACTGTTACCAATAACTACTGTGGAAGAAATTACTTTGGCATAAGCACTTTGAAGCAATTAAAAACTTTAAAACCCAAGGTGAAAGGGATTGCTTTTCAAGAGCCATCTATAACAACAACTTCTTCACAACAATCACAAGACAAGGGTAAAGGAATAATGATAGAAGAACATGTGAAGCCTATGAAGAAGAAAGTTCAAATCATGCTTGATGAAGAAGTTGCCTTAAAGTTACAAGCTGAATTTGATGAAGAAGAAAGACTTATAAGAGAGAAAGCTGCAAAAGAAAAAGAACCATTCATTGCCTTGATTGAAACATGGGATGATATACAGGAAAAGATTGATGTTGATTATCAATTGGCTAAAAGATTGCAAGCAAAAGAACAAGAAGAGTTGTTTGATGCAGAAAAGGCTATATTATTTCAACAACTCTTAGAGAAAGGAAGAAGCATTTTGCAGCTAAAGAGCAAAAGAGAAAAGAAACAAACCAACAACAAAGCACAACAGAAAAAGATAATGTGTACTTACCATAAATAACTTGAAGGATACAAGCTCAATGGATTGAATGTGAAAGATTTTAATTCTATCCAAGAGATGTTTGACAGAGCTTTCAAAAGGGTAAATACATTTGAAGACTTTAAAATAGAGCTGGTGGAACGCAAATAAAAGAGAGCAAGAGCAGAGCTGGTACAAGAGAGTACAAAGAAGCAAAAGGTGGAAGATGACAAAGAAATAAGCAGAATTAAGAAAAAGTTAATGGAAAAATTATTCAAGAAGAAGAAGAGTAGCAAAATGCTATAACCTTAGGACTGTTAGCTCCAAGTATTGTTGACTGGAAGATTCATAAAGAAGGAAGAAAACTATAACAAATAATAAAGCTGATGGAAAGTCCTCAAATGTACAAACGATCTTTAAATCACATTCTTAAAAGTTATAACAGGGGAAGATTTGAAACCTTTGTATAAGTTGGTAAAACCTAAATATGAGTCAATAAGACCAGTGGAAGACATGAATTTGTTATTATTAGGAGATTTGAAAATATGTTTGAACCTCATGTTGAAGATACACTATGGAGAAATTAGAACAAGATTACAAAGTATTGGATTGGAAGCTGTAAGACTTTTTGGGAGTCATTCCTTGAGGATGCAACATGTGCATATTCATATGTTGGTAGAGAAGAAGTATCCTCTTATACCATCTACACTTTCAATGATGTTGGAAAAGAAGCTTCAAATTGATTATGAAAGTGAAATGGCTTATCAGCTTCTTAAATTCATCGTGAAATAGCTTAAGAAGTAAAAGAAGTGTTGGAAGCATCTCCTGGGTGATGATGAAGAGCTTAAATAAAAAACTTGATGATTTTTAGAAGAGAATATCAGTTTAGGGTAGGATTTGTTGAGATTAATAGTCTTCTTGATGCTGTTAGAATTACTGCTGCTCAAGTTTATGTTAATACTACTCTGATGAAGTTAGTGCTGCTCATGAACTTCAAAGAAAATAAACTAAGTAGTATTACACTAGCTGTACAAAAGTTAATGCTGCTAGTGAAAGTTACTACTGCTAGTACAAAGACTGCTTAAAGTTAATGTTGCTGAAGAGTTACTACTGCTCAAGAAAATATTGTAAGTAGTTAGTAATGCTAGTGTTAAGTTAGTACTGCTAGTGTAAGTTAGTACTGCTTATTTGATATGTATTAGTTATTTATAGAAAAGATTTATAAATACTTAAGAAAGTAATTGTAAGCCGTGTAGGACGCCTTGGTGTAAAAATGAGGTCCTAGGGATAGAGAATTGATATACAAACTCAAAACCACATCAATCTTAGTCATATCATTTATAGCTTCACGGTCCCCTTATTATAGTTTTTTTTTTTTTTTTTGGGGTTATTTAAAAAAAAAAAACCCCTAATACTTTGAGAGTTATTTGTATGTATAACATTAATAATATTGAAGCTTGTTTGTTGAAAAATTAATAGTTCATTGAATTACTGTTTAATGATAATTCTTCTAATATTAAAGATTAGATTCTGTAAATCTTTAATTACATTCAAACAAAGCTTTTACTATAGTTGTGTTAGATTTATCTAATATAACTAAACCTTAAACAAGCATAAGGAATTCTATCTATTAAAGTGGGATCAACAGATGTCATCAGAGGTTTAGAAAGCTTAGTATTCATCACTTGAACCTTTTGATTCATTTGAGATCAAAAAAAAACTTTGCTTTTAATTGTGCTCTTAACTTATTATTTTCAGAAATCTGATCATTTAGCTTTTGTTGCAAAGAGTCAGTTTGAACTTTGGTTTTTTCCCATGTATACTTGATTGAATCATACAACTTTTTGTATTCTAACTTAATGTGTTCTCGTTCCTTAACTAAGAAAGAGACATGAAAAGCTAGAGATACGTTCTCATCTTCTATTTTCAGAATCCTTGAATCAAAATTTGGTGATTCACATTGAGTCACTGGACTCTTTCCATGCAATTGAGCTAACCGATGTTTCAACTCATTGATTACAAGTGTTTTGTCTTGCAATTGCACTTTTAGATCATTTATCTGAAAAGATTGGTTATTGATTGCTTGAACCAAATGATTATTATTGTTTGTTCAAGAATCATTAATCATTTTTTCTTTGTGAATTTGAAAGCAATATCAAGAGAAATGTTTGTATATCCTCATGTTTTGAAAATGTTTTCTCAGTTCACATAATAACTTGTTTGTTTCTTGAAGATCTAAAAGCACAATGTCGAGACTTTTACACTTTCCACAATTATCAACTTCATTCAACGAACGCAGGTAAGTGCACATAATATCACAATAGATATTTTCTTCTAAGAGTTGGTCGTTGTTGATTAAAAGTTGTTTTTTTTTTCATTTAAAACATTTCCTTCCCATAGACCAATTGCTTTAACATCGTCCTTTATTTGTTCAAAAATGTCTGTTCATTTCTTTAAACCTCAACTATAAATCCTTTTTCAAAAAGGTTTTAATAATTTCTTTATTAAGATTATCAGAAATGGTAGTGACATCCTTTTTTAAAGCCAACCCTTTTTTATATCTGATTACTCCCAGCTGGCGCGTAATCTCAAAGAGGGATAAAGTAGTTCCTCCTTATTAATGCATCATCAAAATTTGTGAGAAGATCTCTGCATTTTTTAGATTTTGAGCACTTGTCACTCTCGTTGATGCGAGTTTTATTAGGCAAAACTTCTGTAGTTGTAAGAAACATTTTTTTAAAAACTTGTGTGGAAACCAATATTATAGCTTTCTGCTGACAATTGTTTTTGTGGAACAAAATACTCATAGAGTTTATTTAATTTTGAGTGATCACTCAGTTTAGCATTAATCTCAGTTTGTTTTTCAATCATTTTTAACTGAATCTCTTTAGCAAGTATCAAAGTTTCCTCAAAATCACACACTATAAAACCAGATTATATGAATATTTTTTTTGGCGATAACAAATATTTTGTAAGACCCAAGTAAAATGACTCGTAAAACAATAGCAAATTAAATTTATAAGGTGACATTACAATGACTTATAAAATAGCAAGTGGTTTGCATGAGAGTAGTAAAGAGTAGTTTATGAAGCAATCGGTGAAATGGTTACAAGATGATAGGGTTTCAAAGGGTTTAGCCGGAATCGTCATGAGGTACATGATATCGATGGCGATGGAGGATATGAAGACAAGAGATTATAACCGCGACCAAAAGCGATGGTGCGCAATTAGGAAAAGGGAAGATAAAATAAAATGACACATAAGTCACATATATATATATAAGAATAATGGAATCCAAATGTGTGTACCTCCTAAGTTATTTGACAACCATATGCTTTTGAGAAAGTATACAATTCGTTTCCGAATTACACCACTATCGCGCAAAATTTCTATTTTTGGAAAGTTTTCGATTTTTGGAAATCTTAGAAAATTAAGATGTTAATATCGACTCATAAAAACACTCGTTTTCCAACAATAATATCTTGCTAAAGTTCTATTCGTACGCTCCATTTCATAATTTAATGTTATATATATATGTGTGTGTGTGTGTGCCTCGAACCCGAACTTGCCAGTTATTTTTTACCCATTTTGACTAATATGTAATTTTAATGAAAATTACCCGTTGGACCCATTTTTAAAGATTATGTTTTTGGCGATGAACAAAAGTGGAAAGCTAACTTATTAGTTGTAATTTCAGTTTTAGTTAATATTTTAACACCCCCAAATTTACACGCAGCGGAACCAACTATTTGGGTGTTAAATAAAAGTACAATAGTCGCAAGAAATAAAGAACGACTCAAAGAGACGTTTTAAAACAAACAACCATTCCATTCCATTCATTCAGAGTTCAAAAGCGTAGTCCCAAGAGATCGTTACCATACATCATAACAGTTGGATATAAACAAAAATTTGTTTTTCATTTAAGGAATGGATTTTTAAAATAATGCACAAAAGGTTAGCGCGAATCATCCTCTTTATTGCCTCCAAGTCTTTGGACTTCAATTACCTGAGATGAAACATGCTAAAAAGTCAACACGAGGTTGAGTGAATTCATAGGTTTTATAAATAATAAACAGTTGAAAAAGGGGTTGAACACAAGCATTATAATATTCATAAGCATCG
>BQNB010104782.1:0-23742 GCA_026074375.1 Tanacetum coccineum
GAAACACTAGAAGCTAACTAAATTTTAGGATAAAGTAGGCAAACTCAGGAAAAGCACTTAAAACTTCAAAAACCAAATGAGCTAAAATGCTTAAAATACCAAAATAGAAGCTGAGCTTTTAAAAACTTAATAACCTACCTCTAGACTATGAATCCAAATCATAAAAACAGTTACTACAACTTTAAAAATTCAAAATTAAGAGACTAATCCTATTCCTACTGTTTTTGGTATTTTTGACTTTTTATGATTTTGACAGCAACATTAAGCTATGTAAATAAGCTAGAAAATGAAATTTAAGTCCTAATCTATATTAAGCTATACCTAGACTATAAAATACTAAAAGAAGAGCTATTAAACCCTAGCTTTGCTGGCTTAATTTAGGGCTTAAGTATCAGCAGTACTAACTAACTTAGTACTGCTGATGCATTTTGCACAAGTGCAAAACTATAGTGCAGGTTTCCTAAGCGTAAAGCCTGCACTAAAACACACTCAAGTTGAGTGTTTAGAACAAAAATCAAACACTAACCAAGCCTTATAAGGCTAGGATCAAAATTAGCAAGCTAAGATCAAAACAAAAAGTACCCTGGTGCAGGAACACCTAAATTAAGCCATACCTTTTGAAATTTTGAACTCTAACTTATAAAAACTAAATGAAAACTAATCTTAAATGAAAACTCAGCTGACTCAAGCAAATTGCACAAGTAATGTTGACTTTTAGAGGTCAAACACACTTATGCCAAACACCCCTTTACTACTATGACAGTTATGATTAAGCTACTAAATTTGAAATCTATTAAACAAATGCTTAATACCAGACAATTAATAGATTAAAACAACTTTAATAAGCATGAATTAACAACTAAATAAGCAATAATCTAAGACTTAAGCTATTTTACTATATTTTTGGTTTTTTAGAGGTTTTTAAGACAATTTTATGAAAAACTATGATTCAAACTAAGAAAGTTAAAAACAGATAAACAACTATGATGATTAAGCTAGATAAAACTCAAATAAGCACTGATAAGCAAATTCAATAAGCAAATAAGCAGATCTAAGTTTAGAAAGCTATAAAACTAATATTTAAAGCAAGAAATTAAAGGAAAACTTACAATGCACCTCTAGCTAAACAAGAGGACCCTAATAGGCAGCTTCAAGCTCCCTAGCTTATTAATAAGCTAGGGTATAAGTCCTTGGGATCTCTTCCAAGTTAAGATCCCCTTCCAAAAGCTCAATTCCAATAAGATCCATGATAAATGTAAGTTACACTGTTTTAAGGTTTAGAAATATTAAAGCCTTTTGAGCTCAAATTTTAGCTTATAGACTAAAAGAGCTTATGAGTAGCTTATGGCTATTTAGCTTAACAGTTTAAAGTAAAATAAGAGCTTATGAAGTAAATAAGAGAGATTAAAGAGATAAAAACAATTTGTATTCATTAATAGAAAACGTGGTTTACTATTTTAAAAAGAAACACTTACAAAGTTTATAAGTTAAAATTAAGCTAAAAATTAATCCTTAAGCTACATGTGTGTGTGAAGAGTGAAGCCCTTTTTTATAGCCTGCCTTGGATCCTTCTAGCTTCTTGAGCTCATTTCCCTTTTATTCAATCTCTGCCCTTCCATTTCCTTCAATCATTTGATCTATGTTGTGGGACGTTGGATCAAATTGTGCATAATCAAGGATTGCCATCGTGGCATTCCTTTGATGTGACATTGTGCTAGTTCTGTGAGAGCTTTTAGAGCAAAATCCACGCCTCTTTGTGCTTAAAAAAACTAGATATCTCGTGTGTGAGAGGTGAGGCCTATTTATAGGTGAACAAAGAAGATTCTAGCCCTCTTGCCTTGCTCTTATGAGCTCCTTAATTGACCATCTAATCCTTTAATTTCTGTAAGCCCTTTGTTTTTTTTTACTGTGGGTAAATTGGGACGACGATGAATAGTGTTTGGATTTACCCGCCCTTTTTTATAATTGAATACGGGGTACAAATGGTTTAAACTTTGGCCTTATGACACAAATGGTCCTTGTCTTTGTTTCCTCTCTTTCTAGCTATAAATAACTTTTAGAAATTATAAGATCAGTCCTTGTGGTTTATAGAAAAGGAGATAGGTTAGGGTTTTGGGCTTATGAATCCGGGTAAAGCCCAATTAGAGGAGGGGACATTTTTGGACTTTTGTGAGAGTTGAGGGACCAAAGTGAAACATTTTGAGGATTTGTCCTTTTGTGTTTGACTTAGTTTGACCATCTTTGACTTTTCTTGGCTGATTTTGACTGAGGCTTGATTTTTCTGGCTTCGGCTTTGTACTCTTCTGATTCTCGTGTCCGTGCTTGCTTGTTTTTTGACGGTTTTCATGTGATTTTTGATATATCCGTACCTGCATACACAAAACACAAATACAAGCATAATTTTGCCATTTTTGGTCTGTTTTGGGTTTAATTGGGTTATTTTAGGTACAAACGGATATGTGTATTCTACACTTATCATGGACTAGGCACTTGCCATTTGCACCAGCAAAGGCAGTTTCACTACTGTCAATTCTAGTCAATTTTAGGTTAGCAAGTATAGGATAAAGGTTCTTAAAAGTGAGTAGTTTAAAGTTTAATCATAGGTTAGTGTAAATTAGGTCTTAATTTTCATTTTTCTGCTTATTTACTTAAGCTTAATTTAGCTTATAAAAGTCACTTAATCAGTCAAAAAAGCCAAAAATAGTAGGTAATTAAGTAGTTTATTAAATTGTTAATTTTAGCTTAAGGTAGTTGTTTTTATAGCTTAAATAGATAGTTTATTAGTAGTGGCATAAGTCCTCAGAAGCTCTTAGTCCAATATTGCTTATTGAGCTTTTGAGCTTAATTGGTTCTTGTGCTTATTTCTTTGTTTTCTTAGTTTGCTACCTTGCCCTTCATTTTCAGCTATAATCTAGTCCTCTAATCTCTATTTTCTTTTCTCATCTAGTTTAAGCAACTCATAAGCCGTCCAGAACATCTTTCCTTTTTCATTTTGAGCTTTTTACAAGCTTTTTAGTAAAATCAAAGGCAAACACCTCCTTTCTGAGGTCAGCTTATTGATAAGCTCTTATAGAGTTTATTAGTAGTTTTAAGCTCATATAGCTTTTGTTAAAGTTGTTCTTGCCAGCTTATTCTCCAACTTTGCCCTTTTAAGTTTTTCCTAAAAAGCACTTTTTAGTTTCATCTTATTTTTAAGCCTAAAAAGGACTTAGTTTGAAATCGGGTTTTGCAACTTTAAAGTTTCCCAGTTAGTACCTCCGTTAGTTAGTTAGTCTTTCCTGTTAGTCCCTTAGGGATTTGCATAGTTAGTCCCTAGTTAGTTAAATACTCCCTCCGTCCCATATTAAGTGTCCATTTTTGACTTTTTAAAGTCTTTTTTCTTTAACTTTGACCTTAATTATTCAATTAGTTTATTTAAAGTTTAGTAAAAAAGTAAAAATAATTAGGGCTTTTATTTCTCATCTTTTTCTTTTTCTAGTTTAATTTTTATAAAATTTTTTAGGCTTATATTTTTAATAGTTTTATTATTTTAAAAAAAGCTATAATTAGTTTAAATTTTAGAAAATTCATATCTTAAAATCTAAAAAGCCAAAAATAGTGATTCCTTTTTATAAAATTTTCTTTTTCTTTGTTTTATCTAGGAAAAATATAATTTCAATTATTTTCTATTTTTTTAGGATTTAATTAGATTTAAATTGTTTTTTTTAATTAATAAAAAATTCAAAAATAATCAAAAAATATTTTTCTTTTTCTTAAAAATTTCTTTTATCTTAATTTAGGTTTAGGAATTTAATTTGAATTTTTAGGACTTAATTTTGATTTACTTGTTAATGTGTCGCGTTTTATTTGTTTCCCGTTAATCATTTTAAATGTTTAATTGCTTTTAATTGTTCAATTTTACTTGTTGCTTTTATTTGGTAGTTATAGATTATAAAAATATCTTTGCTTTCATTCAAATCATAATCCGAGCTTAAACGAGGTTTCAATTGCACAAGTCGTTGGGGAAACGACCTGGGTGATCATTCTTCCCGGTTAAATATACGTATTATATATTATATTATATATATTTTTGAGAGTGAGCCCCCTCACGTTACACTTATTAGAAAATAGAAAGAAGGTAGAAACACGGGTTGCCTCCCGAGAAGCGCTTTGTTTTTGTTAACCGAGTCACGAGCTTGACTCGACCCTGAATTTAATTGTCCATGGGGAAGGTTTGGAGATCCGGGACAACCATGGGTGGTATGTCCCCTCCAAAGTAATGTTTGAGTCTATGACCGTTCACCTTGAAGTTAGGTCCGTTGGTTGAAGATAACTCAACGGTACCATAAGGGAAAACTTGGGTGATGGTGAATGGTTCGGTCCAACGGGTCTTAAGCTTGCCCGAGAAAATCTTTAATCGAGAATTGAAGAGAAGGACTCGATCACCAACGTTAAAGACGCGGTTATTAATTTTGGAGTCGTGAATCTTCTTTGTTTTCTCTTTGTAGATTAAATAGTTCTCGTAAGTTTGATCACGAAGTTCATTAAGTTCATTCATTTGAACTTTTCGGTGATCACCCGTGGTCTTAAGGTCGAAGTTGCAGTGCTTCAAGGCCCAATATGCCTTATGTTCAAGCTCGATGGGAAGATGACAAGCCCTTCCGTACACAAGCTTATAAGGAGTGCACCCGATGGGTGTCTTAAATGCGGTACGGAAAGCCCATAATGCATCGGTTAATACAAATAATGTCTAAAAACGTTATTTATATTTTTCGACCTCTCGATGTTTTGATAATAACAAAATGTGAAAACGTTTACGATAAAATTAAACGTTTATAAATTACTAATCGTAAAATTCCATTTCTAAGATTAATCGATAATCGTACTATGGCACATGCTTGATGACACCGTCTTGGTTATGAAGATGCTATCGTTGTTCCCGAGATCAACGAGGATAATTTCGAGCTTAAGCATGGCTTGCTCACTCTTGTTCAAAACAAACAATTTTTCGGTCATGACAAAGAAGATCCACATGCTCATATTCGTTACTTTAACAAAATCACTTCAACGATGAGATTCCCGAACGTCCCGAGTACGTCGGTGAAACTTATGCTTTTTCCTTTCTCTTTAGAAGGTGAGCACGAATGTGGCTTGAAAAAGAACCTCCTCGTTCAATTCTTACTTGGGATGACTTCGTTTCAAAGTTTATCAACAAATTCTTTCCTCCGTCTAAAACAACAAATCTCCGAAACGAAATCACGGGATTTCAACAAAGATTGAAGAAGACTTTCCTTTACGAAGCATGGATTCGATTTAATGATTTACTTAGAGCTTTTCCACATCACGGTTTTTTAGAAATTCACCAAATTGATACTTTTTACAATGCTTTGAATTCCAACGATCAAGATTCGTTAAACTCCGTTGCGGGTGGTAATTTCTTAGACAAAATGCCTCGTGAATGCTTAAGGATTATCGAAAGTAAATCTAAAGTTTGAAATTCACGAAACAAGGCAATTGTTGCTAAAGTTAATTCGTCCACCCTCGGAATTTCTCCCGATGTAGTTGCTCTTACAACCGAAGTTTCCGAGCTCAAAAATATAATGAAGACGATGCTTATCGACAAGCAAAAAGCTCAAGCTCCCGCACCCGTCAAAGCGGTCGAGCAAAGTTGTGTCACTTGTGGAGGATCTCATTCCTACCAACATTTTCCGGCTACCGAAAGAAATGTTTATCAAGACAACATCCTAGAATATGTAGCACAAGCCGCCGTGGCTAATTTCAATCAAGGGAATAACAACACCCGACCTCCGTTGCTTTCAAATCAAATAAGACCACCGGGTTTCAATCAATCGAATGTTCAAAACAACCAAAACAATTAAAATAATCAAAATCGTTTCAATCCGAATAAAGGAAACAATTTCAACCAAAATCGAGGAACCAATTTAAATCAAAACCGTGGAAACAACTTCAATCAAGGATAAGTTTATCAACCACCAACCAATCAACCACCGGTTTACCAAGTTCCACCTTATCAAGTTCTTCTTCCAAAATTCATAGGCCATTTCAAAGACGGATTTCGAGACTTACGTTAAGGCAAACGATGCAGTATTGAACAATGTTCAAAATCAAGGCCAAAATTTGCAAAATCAAATGACAAATTTGACGGATTTGTTCACCAACTTCATAAAATCAAACACCGCTTCTACTTCATGTACGGGTACTCTACCAAGTCAAACCGTGACTAACCCTCGTCAGCAAATTAATGCTATCACCACTAGGAGCGGTAAAACCTTAGAAGAACCTTTGACTCCTCTTGTTCCTACACCCGTTGTTTCAACTCCTCAAAAAGAAAACGAACCAAACCCGGAGACTTTAATGGAAAATGTGCTAAGTCCAAATTTGGAAAATACCACACAAGTCCCACCTCCAAAGGAGGAAGAAGATTCAACTTTCAATGAAACATCCACAACCAAAAGCAAAGATAAACCGTTAATGTTTAATCAAGATTTAATTCTCCAACGTCCTAATTATTCACCTAAGTATCCCTTATTCGAGAGGTATGAGAATAAGAGAGAACGATAAACCTAGTGCTCAACATAGCCGGTTTTTGAAGATGTTTAAACAACTCTGTTTAGAGATTAGATTGAAATATGCTCTCGTCAAAATGCCCCAATTTAACAAATGGTTAAGCTCGTTGCTAAGGAACAAACAGAAGCTCGAGGAGATTGCCATTACAAAAAAAATGCTTAAACAGTGTAAAGACACCAACTTAGCTCTAAATTGGGAAAAAAGCCATTTCATGGTTAAAGAAGGTATCGTACTCGGACATAAGATCTCGAAGAAAGGAAATGAAGTCGACAAAGCCAAGATCGATATGATTTCTAAGCTACCTCACCCAACCACCGTCATGTTGGTTTTCACCGAAGATTCATTAAAGATTTTTTGAAAATTTCTCGACCCATGACCCATCTCTTAGAGAAAAACACTCCTTTTAACTTCTCGAAAGATTGCATTCTAGCCTTTCAAACATTAAAAAAGAAGTTAACCGAAGCTCCAATTCTCATTGCTCCGAATTGGGACCAACCTTTTGAAATCATGTGCGACGCAAGTGATTATGCAATAGGTGCAGTTCTAGGGCAAAGGATTGAGAAGCATTTTAGACCAATTCATTACGCGAGCAAAACGATGACCGAAGCAGAAACAAATTACACAACAACAGAGAAAGAGATGCTTGCAGTAGTATACGCTTTTGAGAAGTTTCGATCTTATCTAATCATGAACAAGAGTATTGTTTACACGGACCACTCTGCTTTGAAATACCTTTTCAACAAGAAAGATGCCAAAGCAAGATTGCTTAGATGGGTCTTACTTCTTCAGGAATTTGATTTCTAAGTAATTGATACCAAGGGATTTGAAAACTATGCAGCCGATCACCTCTCTCGTCTTGAAAACCCTTACGAAAATGTTTTTGATTCAAAAGAGATTACCGAGACTTTTCCTCTTGAAACATTGAATATGTTGACTTCTCATGATGATCAAAATACCCCGTGGTTTGCCGATATAGCAAACTACCACGCGGGGAATTTTCTAGTCAAAGGAATGACGAGTCAACAAAAGAGGAAGTTTTTCAAGGATATAAAGCATTACTTTTGGGATGATCCCTATCTCTTTCGTACATGTGCGGACCAAATCATCCGTAGATGTGTATTTGGCCAACAAGCTCTTGACATCCTCAAGGCTTGCCATGAAGGACCCACCGGGGGCCATCACAGTGCCAACATCACAGCTCGGAAAGTATTTGACGCCGGATTCTTTTGGCCTATGATTTATAAGGATGCCTACGAATTGATCAAATTTTGTGATGCATGTCAAAGACAAGGCAAAATCTCTCAACGTGATAAGATGCCTCAAAATGCAATCCAAGTTTGTGAAATTTTTGATGTATGGGGTATCGATTTTATGGGACCTTTTCCGTCGTCTAGAGGAAACAAATATATTCTGGTAGCAGTCGATTATCTTTCCAAATGGGTTGAAGCGAAAGCGCTCCCCACTAATGATGCTAGGGTAGTTGTTAAGTTCTTAAAATCTCTTTTCTCCCTATTCGGTGCTCCAAGAGCAATTATAAGCGATCGAGGGACCCATTTTTGTAACGATAAGTTTGCAAGAGTCATGTCAAAATATGGTGTCACCCATCGTCTCTTTACACTCCTTACCTACCTCAATCGAAATTGTGGTCAAGTTGAAGCCACGGAATCGATTGGTCTCTCAAAAAGGAATGTTGGAGAAGACGGTCGGAGAAAACCGTGCCTCATGGTCCGACAAACTAGATGATGCATTATGGGCTTTTAGGACCGCTTACAAGACTCCAATTGGTTGCACTCCGTACAAGTTAGTTTACTGGTTAAAGCGTTGTCCACGTACCTGTCGAACTAGAACACAAGGCATATTGGGCTCTTAAGCATGCCAACTTTGATTTAAAGACCGCGGGTGATCATCAAAAGCTTCAACTCAATGAACTTAGCGAGCTTCGTGATCAAGCTTATGAGGAATCGCTAATCTACAAGGATAGACAAAGAATAATCTCACGATTCTAAGATAAAGAACCGAATCTTCAATGTTGGTGATCAAGTCTTGCTTTTCAACTCCCGATTAAAGATTTTCTCTGGAAAGCTCAAATCCCGATGGTCCGGACCTTTCACAGTTATCAAAGTTATTCATTTATGGCACTGCAAGTTGTCTTTATAGTCCGACGGTTCGAATTTCAAAGTCAATTGTCATCGTTTGAAGCACTATTATGGAGGAGATACACCACTGATGGTTATCTTGGACCTCCAGACTTTCCCTAAGGACAACTAAATTCGGGGATCGAGTCGAGTTTGCGACTCGGTTAACAAAAACAAGCCGCTTCGTGGGAGTTCACCCTATGCTTATCCTTCTTCTATCTTCTTTCTATTTTCTTAACTAAAGTGTTGTGTTGAGAGAGGCTTGTACTCTTTCTGATTTCTCGATGTTTGTTGCTTGTTGTGATTTTTTGTAGGATCGAACCAACAAATTCTTGAAGCCTCTCGTGTCCGGTTTGATTTATTCCCGTATCTCGGCTTCTTATCCTTTGTTCGAATTATTTGGGAGATCCAATATCCTTTCATCATTATCGATTAACGTCTATCTTTGCATACCTCATAAACGGCTTACATTTTCGTAGAACCCGACTTTAAACATTGAGGACAATGTTTTGTTTTAGTTTGGGGAGGGAATCTATCGATTTGATGTTGCTTGCTTATTGTTTTGTTCTCACGTACCCGTTTTCCCCCAAAAATAGCAAAAATTTTAAATTTTTCAGTTAAATATCTTGAAAAAAGTGTTTAAGACAAAAATATAGGTTTTCCGTTGGTGAGAATAAAAAATAATTTTTGACCTGATAGAACAATGATTTCTAGCTTTTATCCTTAACTTTTAGGCTAAGTATTCACTAATTTCTTTATTAGAAATTTTAAATTGTGAAGAATAAGAAATGATAGAGTTGTTATAAGTTTTGATGCTAAACGTAGAATAGTTGGATTTCTTTCAAGCTTATAAGTGTTATATTGTGGCTTTTTCTCCCATTAGATTGTTTCACCTTTAATTATAATTGTTAATAAATAAAGTTTTTTACGGTTTTTTTGGTTAATAATTAGTCTTAGAAGTTTTCTTTGGTTTTCTTTGTGATTTAGAGAAAGTATACATCAGGAATACTTGATTTGGCTAAAAATACAAAAATAATAAATGAATAAGTATCTCTGCCAGATTACTTCATCTTGTCAGAGGCGTGGTCGTTGTTGGAGTTTTCATATAAAGTGGGGGCCGGTGTCATAATAAGTAGAATAACCACTTGTCGACTCGCTATCGATGTGGCTTCGAGATAAAAGGCACCGGTAATACATGTATATATAATAAACTGTGGGCTAATAAAAGTTTATTGCATCTTGCCGGCTCACAACCGATGTTGCAATCTTCTAAATAAAGCACATAGTAATAATCCGAGGTCGAAATATGTTTGCTACATCTTGTCGGAGGCATGGCCGATGTTGTAGCCTTCTAAAGGACCAAGGTTCAATAATGTTGCAATAATAAGTATAAAGCCAAATTTTGGTAGCCTCGATGTAGACTTAATCTTTATGACATTGTTTTTCCTATTGAAAAGAGCTAGGAACTAATTATTACGTTTTTAACCGTCATACTTTATTTTTGGAATTAATAAGTATCGAAATAAAAATCTTGAAGAGCCTTCGGGTATATGACTTGTAAATAAAATCTTGAGATACAAATTAGGAAATAAGGGAGGAAAAGTAAGTACACAATTAGCTCTTATGGGTAGTGTTAGTATCAATAACTTGTAATTTACAATGATCTTGTTTTAAGCTTGGCATAGGTAGAGTGAAAAATCGGGGATGACGAATTTATCTTTTTAGACACTTAATTGTGCTTTTTATTCCATGATCCTAAAAGTTATCAAAGTGGTAATGAAAACAATACATTATGTCTTTTGTAAATAAATAAGTTGTAGTTAGGGATATATCAAGAAAAACCATAAAAAAAAGAAGAAAAAAAAAGTTTTGAAAATGGAAATTCGGGTGTTTTATAACTTGTGACTTAGAAAATTTTCCCGCAAAAGTCTTTACTACATCTTAAAGGATTAGTTTGGGGAAATTTCTTAAGTATTTGGTTATAAGGCATGTTGACTAGTGCGTGTAGGCACAACAATCGTTTAGTTTGGGGGTATTTTTGATATGTGCACATTATCACTTATCGTTTATGCTTTAAAGGCCCCAAATAATCCCAAAACATACCCAAAATGGCAAAAATGTGCTCTGAATTTGTGTTTTTGTGATGTGCAGGTTTGGACTATATCAAATAATCAATAGTATCAGTCAAAACGGGCATGCCACGGACTAGATAATCTGAAAAGGTCATTGGAAGAACAAAGAACGGGTTAGGTTGTTTTGTAATCTGCAGTATGTGGTACTATGCGGGGAGGTAAATGGGGGATGGGGTCGTGGGTTTTTTTTTTTTTTGCTTTCTTTGATCTGTACCTTCAGTGTACAAAAGCCGAAAGCAAAGCCAGGAAAATTCAAACCCTCAGTTAAAGTGGTCAAATCATGGTCAACCAAAGTCAACCACTAAAAGTCAAAACCAAAAATATTTCACTTCTGCCCTTCAAGTTTCATAAAAGTCCAAAAATTGTCCCTTAACGCTCATTGGGCCCAAATCCCCTTAAAAACCCTACCCGGATACTTAATAAAGCCAAGGCCCAATTCATAAGCCCATTTCCTAGTCCATTACCTTATTAATAAACCACAAGGACCTTTCATGCCAATTTTTTTCGAAAGTGCTTTATAATAGAAATAGGGGAATAATAAAGGGGATTGATTTGCAAAATACCCCAAAACCCTTTTATCTTTTAAGTTAAAAAAGAAAAAAGACGGGTTAAACTTGATACACTATTCATCATAAACTACCGTTTCACAAGCTGTCAAAATCAAAGACCAAACCCCTTTCTCAATTCTTCCTATCTTTATGTTTGCCCAAACCGGTTTTTTACTAAATTGATGGCTAATAATGCGGACTATCAAGAGCTGTTTTACAAAGGCAGGGAAGAAATTTAGTCTAATTCAAAGATTCATTAGCTTACTCTCAAGCATCAAGACACGTGGATCAAGCAATGGAAGCCAAGGAAAGGTGGGATTTTTTGCTACTTTCACTACAGTAAAACAAACCACAACATGTCACATCACGGGATTGCCACGCTGCATCCGTTCTGGTGCAATATATGTGATCCAACGTCTACATACATTAGATCAAATGATTGAAGAAAATGGAAGGCAGAGATTGAATGAAAGGGAAATGAGCTCAAGAGGCTAGAAGGATCCATGACTGGCTATAAATAGCCTCAGCTCACACACGCAGGAGACACCTTCTTTTTACCTTATTTTTCCTTTTTCTAGTTTTTAATAATTTAGGTTAGCTTAAATATTGCTTATTGTAATTTGTCTTTTGAATTATGTAATCTTGTTTTATGTAATGAAATGAATGTCTTTGGTTAAAAAATCATGTGTTTACCTTTCAAATTCTCTCAAAGCCCTTTTACTCAAAAGCTCATCTGTCTCATAAAGCTTTAATTAGCTCTTTCAGCTCTCAGAGTTTCTAAGCTCTTGATGGGAGCTTAACTGAACTAATTCTTTAATTATTCGAATAAAAATCAGCTAAAAAAATACATTTACCTTTGCATTTTGGGATTATTAGCTTATGGAAGGGGGATCTATAAAGGAAGGATCCCCATGGACTTATACCCTAGCTTATTAATAAGCTAGGGAGCTTGTAGCTGCCTTAAATGGTCCTCTTGTTTAGCTAGAGGCCTTGTAAGTTTTTCTTTAATTTCTTGCTTTAAATATTAGTTTTATTGCTTTCTAAACTTAGATCTGCTTATTTGCTTATTTAATTTGCTTATTAGTGCTTATTTGTGTTTTATCTAGCTTAATAATCATAATAGTTTATCTGTTTTTGCTTCTCTTAGTCTAGATCATAGTTTTATATATCACTTGTCATAAAACCTTAAAAAACCAAAAAAATAGGTAAAATAGCTTAAAACTAATTTTATTGCTTGTTGAGTAATGCTTATTAAGATTAATATTAGCTGTTTATCATCTGGGGTTAAGGTCTCATTAAGTTGATTTTCATTTTGTCAGCTTAATCAAAAGCTACTATATCTGTAAGGGGTGTTTGGCATAAGCCACTTTGACCATCAAAAGTCAATATCAATTGGTAAAAGTTTCTCAAAAAGCTGAGTTTTCATTTAATAACAAGTTTTAAAAAGATTTTCAAAGTTAGTTTGTTATTTTAAAGAAGTTATGGCTTATTATGAATCTGCCAGCACCAGGGCACTTTTAGCTTAAAAGTTAGTTTGCTTATTCTTGTTCTAAGTCATCTAGGTCTTGTGTGTGCTTAAATTCAATCTTAATACACTCAATGGAGTGTGGTAAGTGCAGCTTTTGTCACTAGGATTGCCTGCACTTTTGGTTTTTCATTTGTCAAAATGAATCAGTACATACTGATTTGCATACTCAGCATATGCTGAGTATGTAAGCTGAATTTTAAGCTTAGAATTAGGCTAGAATTTGTAGGAATTAGGAGCTTAATTTCTAGTATAATATAGTTTAGATATAGTTTAATATAGATTAGGGCTTAATTTCCATTTTGTAGCTTAATTCCTAGCTTAAATTTAAGTTTAAAAGTCACTTAATTCAATCAGTATATGCTGATCAAAATCAGTATATACTGATTACCTTTAAGTTCAATATTAGCTTAGCTATTGTAAGAATTACTGGCTTAATTTTAGATATAGTTTAGTTTTATATTGCTTAAGATAGATTTTAGCTTAAATTTCATTTCCAATCTTATTTGCTAGCTTAATTTTTGCTTAAAAAACAGCTTAAACAGCCAAAAATACAAAAACAGTAGGTAATTAAGTAGTTTCTTAAATTGTTAATTTTAGCTTAAGGTATTTGTTTTTATAGCTTAAATAGATAGTTTATTAGTAGTTGCATAAGTCCTCAGAAGCTCTTAGTCCAGTATTGCTTATTGAACTTTTGAGCTTAATTGGTTTTTGTGCTTATTTCTTTGTTTTCTGAGTTTGTTACCTTGCCCTTCATTTTCAGCTATAATCTAGTACTCTAATCTTTATTTTCTTTTCTCGACTAGTTTAAGCAACTCATAAGCTGTCTAGAACATCTTTCCTTTTTCATTTTGACCTTATTTTGAGCTTTTTATAGCTTAATTAGTAAAACCTTGAGAAAACCACTTGTTTCTGTAATCAGCTTACTGATAAGCTTTTTATGAGATTATCTGTGGGATTCAGCCCATAGTGCTTTTATTAAAAATACTCCCACCAGCTTATTTTACAACTTTGATCTTTTGAGTTTTCCCTTGTAACGACCCAAACCCGCTCCAGAGAGTAGGCCGAAACGTCATAATCATGGTGTCATATCAAAGCATAATAAAGGCATAAAGTCATAAGTAATAACATAGGACAAGGTGGAAAGCCGGAATCAAACATCGGCTCCCAATTATGAGATCAACATGAATAACGTAAAAGAAGTCTAAAGGACGAAACATGTGTCCAAGATAGTATATCACATCAAAATGTCTGCGATGAAAAGAAAGGAAGCTAAATGGGTCACTTCCTAAGCACACACTCTCTCATGCCCAATCTCCCTCTAGATACATGCCGTATAAGAAAGAGAAAGAAATACGGCTGAGCATAACGCTCAGTGAACGGATATAATAACAATGTAAGTAATAAGTATGAATCCTGGATTTATAGTATAAAGCTGCGAGAGATCAAAAGTTAGAGGAAACCTGGAGAATGCTCATGGAAAAATAGGACATAAAATGTAAAGCTGGTAATACGAAGTAAAGATGTATGAAAATATCATGGATAAGTATAAGAAATAAATATATAAGGTATGCCCCACGAGCCTCATATAATAATAACATGGTCATAATAATAATGTCGTGAATACATGCATATAATATTATTGAGGGGCTGCCTCAACATGTATTAGAGGGCGTGACCTTCTTATAATAATATGGGTGGAGGATCCGGTCCAATGTGATGGGATTGTAGAGACACATCCAACCAATTCACCCTATGAAACGTGTAAACATGTAAACTGGATTGCACCATACGCCCCTGAATATATTGGCCAAACATGAAATTTATTCTTGGTAACATGAAAGGGATGCCGCGTGAAATCACTCTAACGCGAAAGAGCGTGACACATGAGCTCATGTGTCCGGTCATGGTACCTCCATGACTAGGTGGTAAGTCAATGTCAAATCATGGTCATGCGTATTGATAAATCGGGAATAGAATCTACGTAATGAAATCTACATGTTATAGGGATCATGGCAAAAGACATAAAAATGGGATGCATAGCGTTCTAGGATGAAATCAATGAAAGAAAGAATGTCCTTAGACAAGGACGGAATATCTCGTACCTTAAGTCCACCCAAAGATAACGAAAGAGAAGGTATGAAAGAGATGGAACTTACTCCTGCTTCACGTGAATCTACATGTTAAGGGATTGTATATGTTACTTGTACATGATTTTTTTAATAAATCGGTATTCTTTTCCATTTTTAGTAACTTTCTATTTTTAGTAACTTTCTATAATTAGCATGATTTCTTGATTAGTACGTTCCATGATTAACATATTCCATGATTAGTATGTTTCATGATTAGTATTCTTGTTATATTGGGTACTTTCCAAAAATTGAGCTTCTAATCTATAAGTATACTCGACTGGTTCCTTTAAGTTTCCTAAATAGATTTCCCTTAATTAACTTCTCCATAAATGATAACTTTCTGATTTAATTAAAATTTCATAATTAAACTTTCCCAAAATTGGACTTTCTATACAATAGACTTTCCAAAAATAGCACGGTTTCTATATATAGTAGTTTCCCAGTTAAAATAGCATGTTTCTATAAATAGCAGGTTTCTATAAATAGTAAGGTTTACATAAATAATATCAAAATGACATTTTCTACCCTCCAACTTATTTTTCTCAGATCATAACAAATATAATAACATTCTTAAATCAGACCCCAAAGTTTCAGAAATTACAAAACAAGTCCTTATACCTTTTATACCATAATCGGCTAACAAAATAATTCACAAAACCCTAATCAAATTTTCCCCAATCACAAACACAATTATTTACCAATCATTGGCATTAATTACACCTGGACAAAATAACAAAACCCTAACCCTAATTCATTTTAACCATTTTTCTTCCCTTTTTCCTTATTTTCGAATTCGGTAAACACATTTAAATCTCCAATAATCATTCGAATTATTTATAAATTATTCCAACAATTTTTCTGAGTTATATGAGATATGTACAACCTCAGAAAAATATAAAATAAATTTTACAATTATTTTATATGCCGATTTCATTTTCATTTCTAAATTAGGGTTTTGAATATGTTTCAATTTATAAAATCAAAATAAAGTGCATGAACATTTTTCCCAGGTATATAACATATTAATATGATGAAATATGAGTTATAAAATTACCTTTGATGGCCCTTGATGATTTTATGATTTTATGAACCCGGTTGTGATTTTCGAACCCAAAACAATACCAAAAATCGAATCAAGCACTCCCCAAGCTTCCCACTATTTTTCCCACACTCCTTAACCTTCAATTAATCTTAGAAAAATCGCACAAGTCTTGGAAAATTCCTGTGTGCCGCCACTTAATTTATTTAGGGTTCGGAAATTGGTTTTAAGAAATTTACAAATGAAAAATGTATATAAAAGATATACTAAAGAATAATGCCGAGATTTTGGGTTTTTCAAAGGGATAAAATCAGATTTTAATTTTGCCTAAATTATTTTATAATTATCCTATTTTATTTTATATTTAATTTGTATATAAATATAAATAATTTACTTTAATAATTTCGGCAACAAAATACATTATTTATAAGTAATAATTATTGTTTCTTGATATTATAAGGATTTTTAATCTTACATAAATTTTCATAATTATTTTCATAATTGCTAAATATTGTATTTTCATAATTTCTATAATTAAACTGAAATTTGTTTAAACTTTTATAGATTTTCTTGCATTAGGGGTATTTTGGTAATTTCACATTTGTTGAGATTTTTAGGTTTTACATCCCTAAAAAGCACTTTTCAAACTTCAACTTATTAAGGGGGCTTAAATGGGCTAGGGTGTAAACGGGCTAGGCTTCAGGGACTGTTTTTGTAATTCTCAAGTTTCTAGAATAGTCCCTCCGTTAGTTAGTCAATTTCTCAGTTAGTCTTTAGGTCTTCGCATATTTAGTCCTTAGTTAATGTTAGGTTAAGTTTTTAATTAGTTTAATTAAATTTTAATCATTAATTAGGGTTTAGATTTAATTAGTTTAATTAAAGTTTATTAAAAAGATAAAAAATTAGGGCTTTTAATTTTATAAAATTTCTGCATATTTTCTTTATTTAGTTTAATTTTTATAAAATTTTTAGGATTATATTTTTAAAATTTTTATTACTTTTAAAGTTTTTAATTAGATTTAATTTTAAAAATCATATCTTTAAATCTAAAAAGAAAAAAAAAATTAATAATAATAATTCTTTTTTCTAAAAATTTTTCTTTTTACGTATTTTACTTAGGAAAAATATAATTTCAATTATTTTCTATTTCATCATTTGTAATTTTTAGGATTTAATTAGAATTAAATAGTTTTTTTTAATTAAATAAAAAATTCAAAAATATTCAAAAAAAATATTTTTTCATTTTTCTTGAAAATTTTCTTTCATCCTAATTTAGGTTTAGAAACTTAGTTTGCAATTTTAGGGTTTAATTTTAGTCTATTTGCTTAATTGTCGCGTTTTATTTGTTTTCCGTATTTGTTTAATTGTTTAAATTGCCTTTAATTTTCAATTTTAATTGTTGCTTTTTATTTAGTAGTCATAGATCATCAAATCATCTATTTTCTTATTCAAATCATAATCCAAGCTTAAACGAGGTTTCAATTTCACTAGTCGTTGGGGAAACGACCCGGGTGATCATATTTATCCTGTTAAATATACGTATTATATATTATATTATATCTTTTTCTTGAGAGTGAACTTTTCTTAAGGGAGAATTTGGGGAAGTTTCTTACATTTCTCTTTTGAATAATCATCTTATTTATTGTATTTTAATCGTGTATTAATACTTATCACAATCATAGTTAAACGTTTCTTTATTCGCGAAAAAAAAAGTGTAACTTTTTAATATACTTTTGATAAAAAGCGGTTCGAGACTCGTTTGAGCGACTTAACTAATGATTCAAGTTACGAAACTTGCGCCATTGTTTTCCAAATAATTTTTCCGACAAAAACGAGTATTCATTTGATTGTATTTCCAAAATATTTTCATAACATTTATAAAAAAAGTATTCGTTATTTATTTGGTGAACCGGCTACGTCTCGTCCGAAGGTAAAGTAGGAATAAATTTCTAACTCGCATATTCGCGTTATCAACAAACGTTTTCGAATAAAATGGTGACTAATTTATTAAATATTTTTATTTAATAAAAATGTTAATTATATTTAATTTAATTATTTTCTCGTTTCTAAATCTTGCGAGGACATTTCAGTCACCTTCTGACTATTTTTGGATCTCGGTCAAAACTAAAAAGTTGTCAGGAATGTCGTTTTACATTAAATTTCTTCAGAGTCCGAATAATGAAAACGTGATTTAGTGGTTCGTTTTTAATACGTCAGCTTATAAATAACACATATCTTTTTCGTTTTCGAGCTAAATAAGTTAAAATAACTTCCACTTGAGAAATATAATAATAAATATGATTTATTATTTGAAATATGTTCCGAAAATTTTACCAGTTACGCGGTAATCGTTTTCATGTGACGATACAAGATCAAAAGTCAAAAAGTAAGATCGGACCTGAAAAGTCAAAGTTTAAAATAGTCATTTAAAATTCCGAAAATTCCCGGATGTTACATTCTACCCATTACTGTGTAATTCCGATCGGAGGGTACCCAATCTGGTGTGATTTTGGTGTGACTTGGATCGTGGGACACGTTCCGTCCTGATTGTGGTTGTTTTGTACGTATGCATGTTAGCCGGTATAATAACTAGCTTAACTGTCCAGCCATAATCTATTTTATTAATCACAGTAATTGACTGAAAGTTTGTATTGTGTCGTAAACCTATGACTCTCACCAATCTTTGTGTTGACATTTTTAAGCATCATTTTTAGGTGAGCATCATAAGGATCTTAAGAATAAGAGGAGTGGCTAGAGAGACCATAGGCTGCTTGCAGAGTTTAATCTCCTAGTTTATTTCATGCATGAATGAATGTTTTGGACAATCTCTGAGGACCACTCCAATGACCAACAACAGCAACCATAACGACAATAACTATGACAAATGGTGATGGGATGTAGAGGGTGAGGACCCTTCGAGAAACAATATCCTCAAAATAAAGTTCAATAAATGAGAGGAGTCTTGCGAGAGAGCTTATGCGATAGACGGCGGATTATGGTACTCAGTTGTAAGTTTCGAGGATGACCAACTCCAATAGTTCAATGTGTAACAAGTCTGTTAGTTCCACGAACAGTTCGTGATTGTAAGGATTCGTAACGGCAAAATTAATAACTTCAGGAAGAGATCACGTAGTTCAAATGAGGACTTAATATCCTGCTGAGTGGTAAGACACGATTGTGTTTCTAGACCTTTTTATCGGATTCTGGTGATTATCGAGTTCAGGTTCATACTCGTGTCATATCGGATACCATTAAGCCCACTCATTTATAATTCATTATTTGCATAAAGGAGCGTCCTAATTTATGTAAATAATCAATTGATAAACTTATGGTTCGGTGATTTATAATTTCTATTATTTGACGTGAAGAGGCGTTCCAATCCTTTAAATAAAGAGATTATAAAATCATCCTACTTAATATTCATGCAATACGCGACTTCACCGTAACCTTCAAGGTGTGAATGACACACATGACGATGCATGTGCTCCAATGAGTATGCGACGAGTGATTAAAACTCGTCTTCGAAGACTGTGAGTAAAAACTACCAGGCGGGATCAACATAGAGTTCAAGATAGTTAATGAGTACTCGGTTAGAGTAAATAAGGTAAAGATTTCTATGAACGAATCAGCATAGCGATTATCATATCAATCTTCCTATTACAAGTCCCGCCCATACAAGACTTGCAATACTTAGATTCATACATAATCCCATGTAAACAGAACTGTGACGGGCTTTGTTAACATAGCAATTATCATATCAATCCTCATATTACAAGTCCCGCCCATACAAGACTTGTAATACTTAGATTCATACATAATTCCATGTAAACAAAATTATGACGGGCTTTGTTAACATAGCAATTATCATATCAATCCTCATATTACAAGTCCCGCCCATACAAGACTTGTAATACTTAGATTCATACATAATTCCATGTAAACAAAATTATGACGGTCTCCGTGTAATACAATATAGTATAAAGCTATGAAGAAAATAATATCCTTAGAGACCATTGTTTAACTTACAATGTCTGAGAACGAAGTGAGACCATTGCGCAACTCACAATGTCTGACGAGTAGAATGAGACCATTGTGCAACCCACAATGTCTTAAAAATATTCTGGTATTTATATAATAACTCTTATATAAATAAGCGTACGATATACGCAAAAGATGTAAGCATATATATTACATATATGTATGTCACGTAAGCACTTAATGCAGCACGTAATGTAAGCACATAAGCAAGTAGCGTGTATGCACTTTGAAAATGTTTGATGTGATGCAATGTTTGTGAAAACGGTTATAGTCTAGGGTAAAATATGCAACCTAGTTCTCTATAACCAGTGCTCTGATACCAATCTGTAACACCCCTAAAAATCACAACAACGCAGCGGAATACCACTTGGGTGCTACTTCATAATACACAACGCTAGATACAAGAGAACGACCTCTAAATGTGTCGTTTGTAAAACAATCTCGTTGATTTTCTGAAATCAAAATAATAGTTGTCCCATAATTGCATCACAATGAAAAGCTTGAAAGCGACACAACGAGATTTGATCATTTGTAGAAATCCAATTATGAAATCTTGTCAATTTAGACTCCAATGCACATCAGATAGTCCAAGCATCTAATTCACCTGAGAAAAACATGCTTAAAAACGTCAACATAAAGTTGGTGAGTTCATAGGTTAGTTTAGATATGAATAATAACCCAAAGGTTTCCAAAGTATATATGACCATTTAATTCCTTAAATGTCCTTTCAAAATATATATATGATTTCTAAAATCAACAGTTGCAAAAACATGCCAGACCATTTAAATCTCCAAATAGTCGCCAAAACGTATAACATAGGACCACAAGATTTTCCCCGTGATAAAGCAAACTGCAACTATCACCAACATATAAACTTCCCGTGATGAAACAACAAATGCAAACATCACGAAACCCTGATTACGTTTCCTAAGCTCATGACACTGAAGCTCGACAATCTTTCTTGCAATAATATATATTGCAATTTCTGCCCCGATTAGATGTCTAACCCGAAACATCCCCAAATTCGACATGCTATAACGTTCATTCCCGGTGATAGCTAGTCACCCGAACGGGGAGGTCGTTTCCCAAATAGATCTATTCATAACATTCGCGCTCACATAATGTAATTCACAACTACATCTATGCAATTGACAGTTCATGATAAAGGGGCTCAACTTGGGTTATCGCTACTTAGGCAACACGTAATCATAATATAAAATTGATCCACTTGTGTCCATTTATAAAACGATGCATATTTTCATCCCAAAAATATATATAACCGTTATCCAAAACGAGTAAAAGTGAGGCTATGAAACTCATAATATCCTTTAAAAACAATCACATTGTTATAAGATGACCCAGTAAGTAAAGAGTTTGTAGACAAGCATGTATTCCCCCTCGCGGGTTTATAAACATTCAAAAGATTGAAAAGCGAGGTTATGAACTCACATTGATGATGAAGAACGATCGACAGATAGGCATCTAATATGCACAACACGAACGGAAGACGAAGCGGCTCGATCAAGAAGTTGCAACTAATCTTAACGGCTAAGATCCACTAGCCTAGGATAATATATTTGGGTTTCCCGATGAATGGTTACATCAACGCTACACGTTGATGAAGATTTAGATTTAACGTTGTAATGGTTTGGTGGTTGGTTAAATAAATAAATTGAAAATATACGCAAAGTGTGTAATATATATTCTTTATATATTACTTATGAAAAATAACCCTTATATAATTCCTACCGTGAATTATATAACAAAGACAATCAATCCAAAGATTAATGAAAAGTATAATATACCTTGCAGGTATTATATAATAAGTGTGAATAATTAATTAAACCAATTAGTTTGACAACCATTTAATTAATGAAAAGGCTTTGTACAAAGGTTGACACATGTCTTAACGTTATGAATTAATCAAACCATGTTTGTAACAGTTTATAATCATTATAAAATATAAATAATATTTTATAAAATATATTTCGTTTCTTCGACGGGTTGCGTCTAAAACAGTTCGTCTCATTGTAAAAGTATAGTTTTCGTTCGTTGTCAGGTTATTATACAGTTATATTTTAGTATATCTTTAAAATATAACTTAGTTCCTTTATCGGTTTCTAAAATGATAGCAGTTTTAGTGAACCATTAATAAATATAGAAATTTATATAAAATTTCTTCATGACTTTCCCGTTTATATAACGTTTTCCGTTTTTCGCAAAACTCTACGTTTTCCCTTAATCAATATATGTTGCAATCATTCGTTTTTCAATATTTCAAATGCCCGCGCTTTCTAGATATAATATATATGTTATTATATTTCAACTTAACAAAATAATATATATAATATTTATTTAACCATTTTAAACCACCACTAGGTATTAAACTTTTATATTTATAAAAGTTTTCACTATATATTTATTGATCTTACAATGTATTTATTTACCGATTCGTGTTAACCCAAACGCGCCCTTATTGGTTTTCTGCTCACCCAAACATAACCCTTATGTTGTTAAACCCACAACCAAACGTGGCCCTACCCGTTTATAACCAAAACCAAACGCACCCTACTCGTGCCAAACCCAAACCGAACACCCCCGTTTGGCTGCCACTATACCAAACGGACCCTAATTTGCTACAAACCAAACGGACCCCGCACGGTGGCTGTGTGGTGGCTGCCACCCAACCAAACGGCCCTTTGTGCGGTGACAGCCCCAACCAACGCACCCCTTGGTGGCTGCCACCCAACCAAACGCCCCCTAACGGCTGTCAACCCCGAAACCAAACACCCCCTTTTGCTATAAACCATACACACCCTTTTTTTTTGGTGAAAACCCAGCCAACAAACACCCCTTAGGGCGGTGGCTGCCACCCATAGCAACCCCGTGTGGTGGCTGCCACCGTCAAAACAAACACCCCGGCTGTTAATAAACCCAACGCACCCTATCTGGTGGTTTGACCCGACACCCCCACCTTGGCTGCTATAAACCCCACACGAACACCCTCTTTGTGTGCCAAACGCACTCTAAATCTATGACAACACTAAACAAAATGCACCCATTCGTGAACAACAAAACCAAACTCAAAACCACCACGAGCCGGCACCGCCATGGTGCGGCTGTGGCGGTAGCAGACCTGACCGAACCACCACATTATGGTGGTGGTCTCAGTGACAACAACAACCAACGAACACGCCTCTTTTCTTTTCGAGTGTTACCAGCCAAGAAACGCACCCTTGGTGCTAACTATAACCACCACACGCACCCTCTAGTGGCGGCTGTGGTGGTGGCGTCGTAGAGTAGCAGCAGGGGGGGTGAGGCTGTCGTGGTGATGATAATAATGGAGGTGGTTGGGTGATGGTGGTGTTGGCTGCGGTGGGACAGCAGCCGGAGAGGAGGGGGGAAATGCGAGTGAGGGCGAGTGATGTAGTGGGTTGGGTAGATCGGAAGAAGAGGAACACACTTGGTGTTCGCCGGAAAAATCCGCCGGAAAAGTTTTCCGGCGGCTGCGTGGTGGCGGTGGCCGAAATTCGGCGGTGGGGGAGGGCTGCCGGAATTTCATGGGGAAGGAGAGAGTGTTTATAAATGTGTGTGTGTATATTTGAGATGGAAATGAAATTTTTGTA